>PVIY010001427.1:137998-151650 GCA_004026745.1 Myrmecophaga tridactyla | reverse complement strand
ATACAGATTGTGCAACAGGACTGAATATAAAAACTCAGAAATGGACAGCACAATATTACCTAACTGTAATACAATTATGTTAAAACACTGAATGAAACTGCATATGAGAATGATAGAGGGAGGAGGGCTGAGGCATAAATGAAATCACAAAGAAAGATAGACGATAAAGATTGAGATGGTATAATCTAGGAATGCCTAGAGTGTATAATGATAGTGACTAAATGTACAAATTTAAAAAATGTTTTTGCACGAGGAAGAACAAAAGAATGTCATTACTGTAGTGTGCTGAAAATAGATGGTAATTAATATTTTAAAACTTCAACTTATGTGTGAGACTAAAGCAAAAAATGTTTATTTGGTATAAATTTATACTTTGACTAGTGCATCTCCTAATATAACTTATGTAGATAGTTGGTTGAACACCTTAAGTACATGGAACTTTGTATAGGACATGAGATTTTGTTGGTTTGTCCAGGTGATGCCCTGATGAATCCCAGAGTGATTTGATCAGTGAGTGGAAAAGTATTTGCAAAGTCCCCTTCGGGGAACGGTGAGAACGAGGGAAAACTCAACTTCCCCAAGTTGAATTCTTGATATTCTCATAAGCAGTGTGGGCAACCAAAGCTATAGGCTGAGCCCCCAGTCTAGGGGTTTGTTCACATGAAACTTAACCCCACAGGGGATAGGTCAAGCCTACTTGAAGTTAGGCGTAAGAGTCACCCCCAAGAGAGCCTCTTTTGTTGCTCAGATGTGGCCTCTCTCTCCAGCCAACGCAGCAAGCAAACTCACCACCCTCCCCCTGTCTACATGGGACATGACTCCCAGGGGTGTGGACCTTCCTGGCAATGTGGGACAGAAATCCCAGAATGAGCTGAGATTCAGCATCAACGGATTGAGAAGAACTCTAGAATGAGCTGAGATCCAACATCAAGGGATTGAGGGAACCTTCTTGACCAAAAGGGGGAAGAGTGAAATGAGACAAAGTCCCAATGGCTGAGAGATTCCAAACAGAGTCGAGAGGTTATCCTGGAGGTTATTCCTATGCATTAAGTAGATATCATCTTGTTAACCAAGATGTAATGGAGAGGATGGAGGGAACTGCCTGAAAATGTAGAGCTGTGTTCCAGTAGCCATGCTTCTTGATGATGATTGTATAATGGTATAGCTTTCACAGTGTGACTGTGTGATTGTGAAAACCTTGTGTCTGATGCTCCTTTTATCTACCTTGTCAACAGATGAGTAGAACATATGGAATAAAAATAAATAATAGGGGGAAAAATGTTAAAATAAATTTAGTTTGAAATGCTAGTGATCAATGAAAGGGAGGGTTAACGGGTATGGTATGTAAAATTTTTTTTCTGTTTCTGTTTTATTTTTCTGTTGTCTTTTTATTCTTTTTCTGAATTGATGCAAATGTTCTGGGAAATGATCATGATGATGAATATGCAACTATGTGATGATATTGTGAATTACTGAGTGTATGTGTTGAGAATGTTTGTGTTTCTTGTAATTTTTTTTAATTTATAAAAAATTACAAAAAAAAAGTCTTGCCAGTGACTTCTGCTTTCTGCCCTGCCATACACTTTATCTGTACTGAGAAAGCAGAGAGCAAACAGCCTGCATGAATGAGGTAAAGAGAATGAGGAAAATCAGAGAGTGAAATCAAAGCAAATAAAATAAAATGGAGTCTCAAAATACATCCCATTATACCAAGTCCCCAAAGCATGCAGCATGGTAGATTTTCATACCCTACAGAGATCTGGACTGGGGAGAATTATGATCTCTTAAGACCTGGTACTTGATCGTCCTCAGCTCAGTTCCATTATGCAGGTTCCGATACCCAGACCCTAAGTACGTGGGACTTCTGCCTCTCAGCCCACATTTATATTCTCAGCTTTCCCCAACAAGGTGGCCAGGGAGAGTACAAAAGGCTAAATTAACTCAGTGCCTCACATGGCTTTATCTGGTTGGCGGCTGTCATTCAGGGGCATCTTGCTGGGAAAATCCACCCCTTTGCACCATCCGAGGCCCTGTGTTGGTTAATAAGTGAATCTTTTACCCTGCTTTGCTGGAAAGATGCACACAGTGTACCCAATTTTAGAAATACAGTTATTTGGTATCTTCCCTTTCTTTTCCCAGAGCTGATTGAGGGATGTGTTTTCTTTCATCAGTGTGCTCCACTGCTCTTGGTGTGAAAAGATGACAGATGCTGTTGCTCTCGCTATCTGAGTATGTGAGCGTGCCTGCAAAGCCTGGCGGGGGGGAGTACTTGCTGGAAAGGGACAAGCAAATCTATACACACATACTCACACATGCACACACACCATACTCACACATGCACTCACACCAGCACATGCCACCTCACTGGGTTGGGTAGGTCTAGGCCAGATTAGACCTTACAATATCTTGCTCAAATATTCAAAAATATTTTTTTCTGGATTTCCTGTCTGTAAAAGGATTCCTTCTTTTTTTGTTTTTTTGGAACGGTTTTCTCTTTTGCCTTATGTTGTTGCCTTTCAAAAGAAGGCAGTCCAAATAAGAAGTGATCAGATGCATTTTCATCATCATTGATTATACCCTCTGTTTAATTGTCTGGTTTCTCAACAGACTGACACATCCAGTCCACAGCCTGGCCATAGTAAGGGCCTGAAACCAGAAGGTGATTTTGCCCCCATCATTATTTGCATTTAGCACTTTTTGTCTTGTAGATATCTAGTATTACTATAGCATCACTTCTGGTTTCATGTATTAAACCTGTGTTTGTTGCCTGCCTCCTCTGTTCTGGGTCCTTTACCTCTAAGTCATATGCTATATTCCTCACAAAGTTGGAAATTTAAGTTGCTTTCCCACTGGGAGAGTCAGTGAATCATCTAGGCCACCGGGTTGGTGAGTAGTAGAGTTGGGATTCAAATACAGATCTTCCTGACTCCAAAGGCAGTATCACACTGCCATCTCCTAGATAATTAAATTGTTAGACTCGTGCACTTGAATGATAGAAGGGGCCTAGAGAACTTCCAATCCCTTCATCTTTTACATAATGAAACTGAGGGCCAAAATGTGATGTGATCTACTCAGGGGGTCCCACAGTTATTGGTTAAGCCTGGCTCTACTCAGGTGCCTATAACAAAAAAGTTATTGATCCCCTACAGAGGGCAAGGAGTTCTGCCAGATACTATGGGGCAAGTAACATGTACAAGATAGAGCCCCTGCTTTCGGGCAATCATGCCCTGCATAAAAATGCAAAGAAAACAGCAGTAAAGTGCTCTCACAAAAGATAATGTAGTAGAGGGAAGAAGGGAGAAGTTATAGAAAAGCTTCCTGTAAGATGTTCATTTTCAGCTAAAACTGATGAGCAGAAGGAAGTAAATCACGAAGGACTTTGCCTCTGTCATGATTTAGGAATCATTTCTACCTCCTGCCAGGGTAGAGACTCTTACGGTCTCTCTTTTGTTATCACATCACTGTTGGAAGAGCCTGAAGCCTTCTGTGAAAGTGGGCTAAACATCCATTCATGAAGAGAGAAGGGAGTTAGAAGGACTGCAGGCCAGACAAACACTTTTGAAGGTTTCTGTTGAAAGGAGGTGGCTCCGTTTGGTCATATCTAATTCTGGAAGCAGCTCAAGAAGAGGGTTATGTGGAAAGGAATTTTTCTTTGGATGAAGTTGAATTGTTAAAAATAGCAATATATTTGATATCTTGATTTGAACTAAAAATTAATTTCCACCAAACACACATCCTGATTCTGTGATTGTTGAGATAATTACCGTGTGTGGGTTGCATAGGCAGAAGGTCATCTTCCAGATAGCAGATGTCTGATGTTCATCCTGCTTGAGCCCTTCAGAGGCTTCCCATGGCCCTAAGAATGTGCAAACCCATTGGAAAGGCTCACGAGTCTGTGGATGGATGTTACTTCCTCCCCACCTCCACTCCCAGCCCCATCTCCTGCCCAGGATCTCTTCTGCCTTTCTGCTTTGCAAATTTTGACAGATGTTCTGCACAAAAATACCAAAATACCAGCCAGGAAGGGGGCACCAGGGTTAGCTTAAAAAATGTTGCTGTGCACATTTCAATGAATAATTTGCGCTGTATGCTTGATGAGCTTTCACTTTTTTTAGTAAAACTTATATAACTTTAAAGCAACTTTTAGTACTCACTGAGGAAAACACGAGTCTGAAAGGTTTTTAAATATTCATTTTCATAAATGAGTGAAACATCCTGGACTGTTCAATTTAATACTGGATGTTAAGAACTGGATGCCACTCAGTGATCCTGTCCCATGTTGGGCACCAAGCAAGCATATGTAGGCCCTATGCTCACCAAACCCATATCCTCGATCTGGGCACATAGAAGACTACACTTCCATGAACCCTTGCAATTGAGTTGTGTCTGTGTGATTAGGTGTCACCAGTAAAGTATGGAGGAAGCAAAATATACAATGTATAAACCAGGCCTTCAAATCCCCTTGTCTGATCCTTGCGTCTCCCTCTTTATATTTTTACTAAAACTTTGGAAGATTAAAGGAGTCAATTTCTAAATTACCACTAGAAGGAGAGCATCCCAATTCTTAAAGAAGGATATGCACAAAAAAGAAACCTTTGTTACATTATGGGGTTTGGTTTCGGTTACTGCAGCATAGCCTAGCACACCCGAAACTAATACATTGTCCTCTCTTCCCTTAAGACATAATGCAGCAGTGCTGGGTTCTGCCTTCTGTAGTGGATGCAGTGGTACCATGGCCCAGAGCCCTTCCCACAGGATAGAGGCACTCATTCTGGCAGCTTCCAGGAGTGTTGCTGCTGAGGAATCACAGCCAAGACCTTCCTCCAGGAATTATCATCAGCTAAAGAGAGTTTTCTCTCCCAAGATCAGGCCCACTCCCTACCAGCAGCCCCATTCTACAATTGTTCACTGAGAGCCTACATAGCCCTGGCTCCTTTGTCTCAATTTGAAACCCCTCAGAAGGGCCATCCCTGCTCCCGAGCTCCCAATGGGGTCTCCTGAGGCCTCGGCTATAATGTCTTGCTGCTTAACTTCTCTTTCAGCTCACTCCTGCTTCTATCTTCTGTCATAGGGGTTGTTGCCAAGAATAGTCTCCAAAGAGCCTCCTGTTCCCAAATCTCTATCCCAGAGTCTGTTTCCTAGGGAACCCGAACAGTGACATAATAGGCCCTGTCCTGTCTGATGTCTTTAACTTAACCTATTCTGTTCCTTCTGCTTTGGACATCTTTGCCCTCCCATGCCTGCTAAGTCAATCCACATTTTTCATTTATATCTTGGGTTTAAGATTAGGTCTTTCATCTCTGCAGGTTCGCTGATGCCTCTAGACAGCTCCTTTTTCTCACCTGTATCCTCCTCCTTCATAGCGTGGTGTGGATATTCCTAGGTATATACTCTAGATATTGTAGTTGTGGGCATGATGGCTGTCCCTTAGACTGTAAACTCACGGAGAGCAGGTCTGCTTCCTCTCTGCAATCTCACAGGTTAGCACGACCCCTCACAGGCCAGTGTTCAATGCAACTGCACTCACCAGTGCTCATCAGGGATTGTGTGCTTGGGGGAAGCCCACTCTGGCAGGATAACTTTTGTAGATATTAATTTGGGTTTATTCTTTCTGCCCTGAAAGATTTGGAAAGGATGAGAGGCATTTGTATCTTATATTCCAGGTAAACTCTCTTGGTTTTTAAGAAAATCTAAACTTCACAAGCCTATGCGATGAGAAAGAGCGAGGGGAGAGACCTTAGGAGATTCCCCAGTACATGGAAGGGAACGGAAGCCTATAGTTTCTCCAAATATTTGGGCATGAAGTTTCTTCCCTGGTAGCCCAGTGTGGAGGTAGCTGGCTGGGGTATTCCTAGAACCTGGATTCAGCGGCTTGGGGGAAATGTATACAGTATTGGTTCATATTTTATTTCCTGCTAGCTCAGCATCTTAGAATTTCAAAATCAGATTTTATTTATTTTGACAATAATATAGCATTTCAATAATATAATATATATATACAAATATAATAGAATTTGTAATTGCAGATTCACCCTAATACACTAATATTTAAACTGAACTGAGGTGAACTGAGGGTGAGAATATTTCTTTATCTGCTTGACTCTTTCTTTCTTTGTATCCTAGGTAGCGGCCTCAGAGATAAGCAACATCTTCTCAAAGGCTGAAAAGCCTTTCTCCATTCCCTTTGTTCTTCTAGCCAAACACTTGTACGATATAAAATGCCCTTTCCTATATCCTGTGTACTTGACTGATCTCAGGCGTAAGCAAATAAATGTATTACTTGGAGTTTTATTTGCAGTCTATCTGCTAATTAAGGATAGGTGACTTTTTACCCCTTCAGCCCTGATAAGAGTATGGGATTCAGGGGTTTTCAATAAAGAAGACAGATAGGGCTGCAGTGTCTTAACAAGAGCCACCTGTTTGGGGAAGTATCCATGACTTCTGGAGCTTTTACCACATAATCAGTGATATTATGTGGTAAATCATGTCACCAACATTTGAGAAAATAAGGAAAGCCTTGATTCTTTGTGGGATATGAGTTCTTAGGGTGAAGAAGATTGAATTGTCTGGAGACTGGGGAAAATTCTATACTATAGAAAGCCTAGCCTATTTAAAGGAGGGGCAGTTCACCCTTTAGCTCTATTGAGGAGTTCATAAGGTCACTCCCGTCAGGCTAAGACCATTGTGGGGCTCATGACATGAATCAATGAGACCTCCCAAGACTCTCTAAGCCAACTGAGCTTTGGCCTTCACAATGGGTGCTGTATTTTCTGTTTTCCTTTCTAGAGTCATTCTTCATTCTTCTTTGCCTTTTTCTGAGCCTCAGGAGGTTGGGCTGTTTTCTAATTTGCTAGCTGCTAGAATGCAATACACCAGAAACAGGATGGCCTTCAAAAAGGGGAATTTAATAAGTTGCTAGTTTATAGTCCTAAGGCTGAGAAAATGTCCCAATTAAAACAAGTTTATAGATATGTCCTATCTAAGGCATCCATGGAAAGATACCTTGATTCAAGAAGGACGATGAAGTTCACTCTCTCAAGTGAAAAGGCACATGGCAAGCATGGTCAGGGTTTCTCTCTCATCTGGAAAGGCACATGGTGAACACGGTGGCACCTGCTGGCTTTCTCTCCAGGCCTCTTGTTTCATGAAGTTCCCCAGGAGACATTTTCCTTTTTCATCTCCAAAGGTTGCTGGCTTCTCGTGGCTATGTCATTCTGAAACTTTCCCCAAAATACTTCTTATTTTTTTAGGATTCCAGTAAACCAGTCAAGACCCACTCAGAATGGGTGGAAACACATCTCCTTCTAATCAAGTTTAATGCCCACAGTTGATTGAGTCACATCTCCATTAAGATAACCTAATCAAGTTTCCAACCTATAGTACTGAATAGGAATTAGAAGAAATCATTGCTCCCACAAGGATGATTAGGATTAAAACATCCTAAAAAACCCTAGACTTTTCTAGGGTACATAAATCCTTTTAAACCAGCACAGGCTCTAAGTACTACATCATCTGGCCCCCCTTGCTCTCTGGTTTCCAGTTGTCTTTACACAAGAGGAGGTATTTGCATTGTAGAAGACACCAGCAGGAAATCAGGAGGAGACAGGGGTTGGGAAATTCATTTCTTCTGGGGTCACAGGTTGGCAGTATGTTTCTCTAGTGAAGACCACAGCTTCTATCTAGTGAAGACCTCCTTCCTACAACTATAGCTACAGCTCTTCCTGAGTTCTGAAAACCACTCCCTCACTTTCTCTACAACCCTGTAATCAGGCTCCCAGGAATTCAGAGGACCATGCGTGTCATCATCCCTTGTTGGTTTTCTGGATTTCATAAATATTCTCTTCATTAAACCCTCCCCAGTTACCACCGTTTATGTGCGCCATGGATTCCAGCCAGTACCTTGAATATAAAACATATCATTCTTACATTCCCTTGGAGCTGTGTTGACAAAGGGTCGATGGCAATAAGGGTGTCCTGGTAGTCATAACAGTCTTCCTTAGAAAATCCTGGCTGTGGATATTATATTGTGTTATATATCATATCATCTTTTATTATATTAATTGTTTTCTTATATTATCATTATGTTTGTATTATTTCTATTATTTCTTATATTATCATTATGTTTATATTATTATATAGCCTCACTCTTATAATAGACCTTATCTGCATTTTTTTCCCAAAGGTTTATGTGTGTTTCTCACATTCATTTTTAGAGTACTAAAGTGGAGGTGAATGTTTCTTTGAAAATTAAGAGGTTTTGCTGTGTGTTGACAAGATTCAGGGCCATTTTTCTTTATCCAAAAGACCAACTGTGTTGCTCATGCCTCTACCGCTTTTCATGTGTGGTTTCCTTACCTCAGTTGTCCTTCCTACCCATCTCCATCACCTCACACCCTACTCTTTCTCCCTCAGTTGATACCTCTTCTATTTTCATTCATCAGTATAGCAAATTTTGCCTGTCTGCGAGATACTAGAGCCCTTGATAAAAGAGACATAGAAAATCCTTTCATAAAAGTTTAATCTCTTTTTTGCTATGCCCTTGGATCCCTTTGCTCTGTTGTTATCACATTCTACTCTACACTGTGAGAATTGTTTTTCTACCTGTCTTTGCTTCTAGGTTATGAGCTTCCTGAGGACAGAAAATAAATTTGGATCTTTGCCATATCCTTCTTAAGAATGGCATACCTATCAAGGAGATAAAATGTGCTTAGTTAATGCCTGAGGATATGGCATTAAAATGTATCACCAAGGAAGCCCTTATCTGAATTGAAGTTTCTACTCCCAGCCAGCAAATGCCCTGAGCATCTGATCTGACATGGAAGAATGCTTTGACAGGCAAGATTGAAGATTGAGGTCTTTGACAGAGATTTCAGAGTTGATAGCCCCTGGGTTCTAACCAATTTGAACCCTGAGGCTGAAGACAGTTATGTTATAACCCCCCAGAAAGGGAGCCTTTTAGAGGACACTAAAACTGAGAAGTTGCCCTATTGGAGCTCCTACCCAAAGCCTTAAATAACTAGGCAGGACAGCTGTATCACTCTGACACATTTACATAGCTCTTGAAAAAGTCTAGACCAAACACCCCCTCTCAAACTGTGCTGACTCATATGCCCAAAATATGTCTGACCAATGAGGCAAAAATAATGAATTTTACTGGCTTTTAACTATCAGTCACCCTCAGGTATTTTTCCCTTGGTCCTGGGGCAGATTCTAATCTGGTGCAGATATATGCCTGTACGCCTGCCAGTTTCCATCTTGGAGTGACTGATGGAAGACAATTTATGTGACTATTTTAAAGGTACATGCATTTATTTTAAAGAGTCATTCACAACCTCCAACTCCCCACTTCGCACCCCTTCATCGTCTCCATCACCATAGAATTGTTTTAGCCTAATTGCATCTTGGAGTTATGCCATTGCCCTCTATTAAAATAAATTAAATCAAACATCACTGCAAGAATGCAGTGAAGAATAGAATCCTCTTTACAGGGACTTTCAGGAGAAATTTTTTTATGCTTTGCTATCAGTGATAGTTATTCAATGACATGCAATTGATTTGATTTAATGTATGTTAGGAATATTGTAAAAGGTGTAATTGTTCCTGTTTCCCTTTCTGTTCTGGATTTGAGAAAGGCTACAGCCTATTTCTGTACCCATTTACAGGTCTCTTAGATGATTGTTTAACCCTCACTCTGGTTCCATTTTTGTCCGTGCCTCTCTCATCTTGGACTTCTTCTTTTATCTTGTCTTAGTATATTTTCTGTCTCTTGGCAGGCTGCCTATATACTTTATGGAAAAGAAAAGGGCATATAGAAAATTTAATATTCATTCTGCTTGAACCTTTACCTGCTTGCCTCAAGGCAGATTAGTCAAAGTGTTCAAAATTATATTACCCTCCAAGTGAGGGGCAACACACAGGAGCACTGGTGGTGCAGCCTCTTATGCAGGGGCCGAATGAGGAGACTCAATCTGCAAATGTTCTTCATACTATCTCCATACCCAGCTCCACTTCCCCAAATTCTATCTCCTGTTTTCTCCAAGCATGGATGGGTGGCTAATTAGAAGAATTAATGCTCTTGGCTTAATCTTTGTAGCAATTTAAGGATGGGAACACAAAGGCACAGATTAATCCGTATATTAATGTCTGCCTATGCAGGCCCTTATACATTCACACAGATTCACACTTGTACATTAATTCATAATTGAAAAGTGGAAGCCATTGGCTCTGTCTCGCTATCTTGTTATCAAGAGCTTAGCTGTACTATTGCCCCTATATTGTATCTTAGGAGAATCATTTGGAACATTCAACGATCGTAGAATGCTGGAGCTGTAAATGGGCTTTAGAGTCATCTCTTCCAAGTGCATACATGTGTGTGTGTGTAGGTGTAATTCATTTCACTTAGTTACAGAATTAACTCATGCTTGATACAAGAATATCAAACTACCCTGAAGTGTAAGAAGTAGCATACAAGTGCTCTGGCCCCCACTCGCATTTCCCAGAGGGAGCACCATGAATAGGAGCTTTGGTTCATTGATTTGTTTACTCAATCAACAAATATTTATTGAGCAGAATTATGTGTAAAGCTCTGTGGAGTATGACAGGAAGACAGGTGTTCTAGTTTGCTAGCTGCTGGAATGCAATATACCAGAAACGGAATGGCTTTTAACAAGGGGAATTTAATGAGTTGCTGGTTTACAGTTCTAAGGCCAAGAAAATGTCCCAAATTAAAACAAGTCTATAGAAATGTCCAGTCAAAAGCATCCATCCAGGGAAAGATACCTTGGTTCTAGAAGGCCAGTGAAGTTCAGGGTTTCTCTCTCAAGTGGAAGGGCACGTGGTGCACACAGTCAGGGCTTCTCTCTCAGCTGGAAGGGCACATGGCGAACACAGCGTCATCTGCTAGCTTTCTTTCCTGGCTTTTTACTTCATGAAGCTCCCCGGCAGGCATCTTCCTTCTGGTGAACTCTCTGCTTTGTAGTGTTGCTCTCTCTGAATCTCTCATTCTCCAAAATATTTCCTCTTTTATAGGACTCCAGTAAACCAATCAAAACCCACCCAAATGGGTGGAGACATGTCATCCCTTAATCCAGTTTAACAACCACTCTTGACTAAATCCCATCAACCAGGGAGATGAGCTCATTACAGTTTCAAATATACAGTATTGAGTAGAGATTATTCTACCTTTATGAAATGGGATTTATATCAAGACATGACTTTTCTTAGGGGGCATACTTCCTTTCAAACCAGCACAACAGGAAATTTAGTAAGTAGATATAATGTCAATGATAACATTTCCTATGAAGGAAAAGTAGAGCACAGTGTTGAGATAGAAAGAGATGAAGGAGGTTATTTCAGCTAGAATGTGACTCCGCGGCAGAGATAAGGTCAAGGGCGAAGTCCCGTGAGCAGGAGCCTGCCGGGTGAGAGTAGGGATAGCGAAGAGGCCCGTGGGGCTAAGGCGCTATGAGGGAGAAGAAGGATATACAAGATGAGAGCAGAAATGTCAACAGTACGTGAATTTTATAGATCCAGAAGTCCTTGTAAAGACTTTTCTGAGTGCAAGGAGCAGCAATTGGATGGTTGTAAATAGGAAGGGGGCATTTTAAATATCCAAAAAGCTTAAATATTTAAACCTTAATTAAAAATGTAATTAGCCATATTGTCCAAAAACATTTCAATAAAATCCAAAGTCTAAGTTTTAAGCTTCTTTTAATTAATGCAATCACCTTGAAAACAGGCAACCTTTGCAAAGAATCCACGATTTCAATATTTATTTTTATACATTGTACTTCCTTAAAACAAAAGTTTTGAGATGATGGTTTTGATTCATTTCTTCATATTTTTCTGTACTTACTTTGTATCTTCACAGGGTTACAGTAACCTTGTCATATGCAAAGAAAACAGTATCTCAGCCAAATCTACTAAGATTATGGATTCTACAGTATTAATTTAACTGTTCTTTGATCATGATGTAAGATCTGGACATAAGTCTCACAGGACTCTCTTTTTACAGTCAAGCTTCACTTTCAAATGAAATTTGTGAGCTCATGCCTTCAAACAAACCTAAATCAAAAGCTTGCATTACAAAACCCATTATCTTCTCAAAATTATATGTAATTTTGATGTAGACTGTTAAGCATTTGGGGGAACTTGGATATATGCCTTATTTGCATCTTATTATGATTAAAAGGGCTTATATGGTTTTGTAATTCAAGGGGAGAGAATCTGGTCTGTGCAGTCAGAACTCCCCTTGGATCCTTGGACTACCCATCGCCTGATACACCTCTGCAATTCTCTGTCTCTGAGTGTTAATGTATGTGAGAGCCAAGTTCACTCTGCCCAAACTCTTCTTAGTAAAATCCCTTCTTTCCCCAGAAAGAATTTGTTTGCTCACAACTTGATCACATACATCGCTCATAGAAGTGTAGCTTGGCACAACTTTAGGAGACAGTCTGGGATAACCGATTAAAATTCAACATACACATTCCATAAAACTAAGCATTCCAATCCTAGGTATAAATTGGGTAAATATAATTGTACATTTACTCAAAGTGACACATACAAGGATTTCACAGCATCATCATTCATAATGACCAAAACTTTCTAGCTGTTTCTACAGCTCAAATGTCAAGAATAGAAAGGTGATTTATATATATCCATATGGTGAAATTCTACTAACAATTACATCATAAAATTACAACTACATGCAATAACAAGGTTAAATCGCACAAACATAATATTGAGTAAAATAATGCAGACATAGGAGACTATTTCTACTTATATAGAGTGCAGAATGGGTAAATTTAAACTATAATATTAGAAATCAGAATAGCAGGATAGGAGAGAAGTGGCAAAATTGGGAGTAACCAGGAAGAAGACTTTTGAGATCCTGGTAATGTTTTACTTTATAACCTGCTGGTGGTTACGCAGATGGTTGTTCTGTGATGCTCTATGAAGAATTACATTTAGGCATTGAATAATTTTCTCTGTGTGTGTTATTCTTTAATAAAAGAGTTTTTTTGTAAAATAGACCCCAGAGAACAATTTTGGAGTGACCGTTTCCTTAAGCAAATACTCTCATTCTTCAGTTAAAATTGGTAAAAATAAAAACAGAATCTCATTTCTAATTTGCATTGTAGTTTTAATGGCTTTACTAGATATTTGTATTCATCTTCTGTGAAATGTTTATTCATAGCCTTCTTTCATTTTTCTATGGGTACTCATCCTTGTCATAATGATTTATAAGAACATTATATAATAAAGATTTATCCAGTCTGTCAAACCGGTTGCAAATATTTCCTCCAGTTCATCACTTAATATGGTTCAAGGTATAATTTTACCAAGTAGAAGTTTTCATTTTTATTTGGCTAATTTCACTATAGCATTTCATTTATGGTTTCTGAGTTTTTAAATTGCTTGTAATAGCTCTCCCCATCTCAGTATTATAAACAGTAATTGCCTATATTTTTCCTCTAGTATTTAAATTGTTCAATTTTAAAAATTTACATCTTTTATCCAGCTGGAATTTATTTTTGTTTATGGTGTGGAGTAGGGACTGTTTTTCTTTTCCTTGTGTCAAGCTCAGTGTCAGTTGTCTAAGCAACGTTTGTTGTGTGCATGATTCATCTTTTCTGCACCAATTTGATTTCTTT
>PVIY010001427.1:0-137898 GCA_004026745.1 Myrmecophaga tridactyla | reverse complement strand
TATAATTTACTTAATTTTAAGTTTTTGTAACATGATATTTTAAAACATTCTACTTTGAGGTACTTGTAGAGTCACATACAGCTATAAGAAATGATACAGAGAGGTCTGTTCTGCCCTCCACCCAATTTCACAACCAGAATATTAATGCAATTCACCAATCATATTCAGATTCCCTTAGCTTTACTTGACTTACTTGTGTGTATGTATTTAGTTCCAGGAAATTTTATCATCTGTGTAGATTCATGTCCCCACCACCATAGTTGAGATAAAAAACTATCCCTTCATCGTAAGCATCCCCCATACTACCCTTTCATAGCCACAGCTGCTTCTCTCCCTCTTTCTTCCCTCACCCTGATAGGTCTTTTTAAGGCAGAGCACTGAAACTGGCCCAGCATTATTACTGCTATGTTCTATTTGTTAAGCAAGTCACAGGCCAGTCAGATTCAAAGAGGAACCGTCTACACAAGCCATGAATGCCCGGAACTGTGTTCATTGAGTGCTCTCTGCAGACTAGGTCCCACAATAGATGCCTTTGTTTGGTCCCATCTGTAATAAGAATGCCTTAGGTCCTTCATCGATATTTGTTAATGGTTTCTATCTTTTATCAAGGTGCATGATCTAGGCTGCACAGAGGCTTGTTTTGTTTTGCTTATCAGGAATAAGTACTGAACAGTATGAAATTCAATTTGGCCTTTATAAAGATGATCATATGGTTTTCTCCCTTAAAGTATCTTTGTAATGAATTCCATTAATGGAATTCTTAACCTTGGATCATCCTTCCATACCTGAAATAACTCCTCCATGGTGAAAATTGTTTTTCTCTAATACACAGCTAGATTGTTTATTAGTATTTTATTGAAGAATTTTGCATTTATAGTCATGCATGAAAATGACAGTTTCTTATTCTTGGGGGCACATTTCCCAACTCCTTCATTTTGCAGATGAGGTCACAGAAGTGAAATGAGGGTCTCAAATTAGCGACAGAGTTTATACTAGAAATAAAGCTTCCTGACTCCAACTCAGTGAGTTTCCTGCTACGTGACACTGCAGAATAACCCATGGTTTTGGTTTTGGGATTTTTTTTTATGTTAGGACAATTCTAAAATCTTTTATAATTGCAGAACTTAGGGCTAGCATCCAGTATAGTCCTGGTAATATTCGTGAATTGTGAGCTATTCAAACAGTGTTTATATGTAACTCTCCTTTTGTCAGATTCTATTAACCTCTGCATATAACAGATATTATTAATAGCAATAGCTCCTCTTTCCCTGGCTATTCATCCACTGGGACTCCCAACATCTTGAACCTTCAAGGTCTCATCCAGTGGGGAGTCCCTTGACTGATGGCTCTTGAGTTTTCTTAGGGCACCATCTGCTACTATATGGTGTATGTCACTTTCTCCCCCCCCAACCTCATGCAAGTTGCCATCAGGACACTTAGGACAAAACTTCACAATTATCCCTGAAGCCAGTTCCCTTCCCAGGGATGCTGATCTCTGTCTTATGTTTGAGCCAAGGCTGCAATTTCTGAAATTACACCAGAACATCAACGTTGAAATCGCAAAGCCTTTCTGCTGTGTCAATGGTGTTGCTTAGGTTGCCATATTGCACAGCATGCCTTTTTTAAAATTTTATACTGCAATCCTCCAAAATCAAGCAAATAATCCACTTGTAAATCAATACCTAGGGGAGTCAATCTTTACGTTACTTTGGGGGACATCTGAACCCTAACTTTTGGGTTCTCTATTGTTTTACTTATGTAAGGGGCCTCTATTGTTTTACTTATGTAAAATTTCTTCTTACATTCAGGAGCAAGGACAGAAAAAGAAATTTGTGGGTCTAGATATATATTAGTCTGTTACAAGCGTAAAACCACCTTCAAATTCTTATCAGAATATCTCCATATATAAAGTAAAGCAGAGAGGTAGGGAGTTATCTGGTGATTTTGGGCAATGGATCAAATTACATAGAGTGGAGAAATCACACTAAGTCCCTTGCTTTAGAGAAAAGATATATTTCAAAATCATTCAAGAGATTAGGAAGGGACATACAATTAGGCTTGTGTGAAGAAAAAGCTTGAACTGAACAAAACACAAGCATAACAGCAACAAAACATTTTCAAACAATCCACAGATTTGTCCTCAAGCCTTTTGTGTAAGATTCTCACCTAATTCTAACTTGGAGATCATGTAATGAAATTGATGACTGACTAAAAATTTAAAGCAATTTTGTCTTAAAGTGTTGTAAAATATCAAAAACATTTTTGATAATTTACAATATCAAAAGAGAACTAAATTCCTTTAAGAAAACATTAGAATCTCAACAATTTAGAAAAGAAGGGCTTGGCAAAGAAGCTATGAAGCCAGGCTAGCTTACTAAGTATTAGAAAAGATTAAAAAATAACAATACTTTTGGCCTATGGATAAAATTATAAATCCTTGGAAATGTATGAAGAGACTACATGCAGATGAAACAATAGAATAAACTTAAAACTATTTAGTTTCCCAGCTGCTAAAACTTATACCATACAATGGGTTGGCTTCATATCAGAAATTTGTTGGCTCAGTTTCAGAGGCTAGAAGGCTTACTTCTTCATGTGTTGGTATCTTCTGGCTGGCTGGCATTCTTTGAGGTTCCCTGGCTTTTCCATGACCTGGCAATGCATATGGCAGCATCTTCTCCTTTCCCTTCCAGGTTCCATTGACTTCTAACCTCCCTTCCAGGTTCTCTTACATTGACCACCTCTGGTGGCTTCTTTCTCTCTCTCTGTGGCCTTCTCTATAAGGCCTTCAGGAATAAGATTCAGATGTGGCCCTGATTCAGATGAATCACACCTTAACTGAAGAAATAGCATCCAAAGTCCTAGTCACAATGTGTTCACACCCATTGGATTGGATTAAGATTGTGAACATGTTTTTCTGTGGTCATAACTCCAAGCTACCACAGCTTGCTTTGCAGCATAGCTCCATAGTTGCAGAGAAAGAATTACTTAATGGGTAATTTCAGAACAATTCAATAGCAATTTTGAAAAAAAGAAAAATCCACACCTCTTTAGTAGAACAAAACAAACCCCATGTCTTTGCGTATGCTTTTAAACCACCAGGAGTGCACTCCCTCTTCCATTCTACCTAGCAAACTCCCTCACCCAAAGAAACTCAACACTTTTCTTTGCAATTTCTTTCCCAATGTCCTCATTAAATATAGATGTATCTTCTCTACTACCACCTCAGGTAGATAACTTCTTTGTGGTAAATTATGCATTGTAGTGTGATCATTTGCTCATAGAACCCCCCACCAGCCAGTGTTTATTCCAGTCAGGAAGCAAAACTTTTCACTTTTGCAACCCTAGCACCTAAGATAGTGTCTGCCACAGAGTAGGCAAAGAGTCTTGGATGAAAGAATGGCTCATCAATATA
The DNA here is from genome assembly GCA_004026745.1 of Myrmecophaga tridactyla. NCBI lineage: Eukaryota > Metazoa > Chordata > Mammalia > Pilosa > Myrmecophagidae > Myrmecophaga > Myrmecophaga tridactyla. The sequence continues at coordinate 134,483 of PVIY010001427.1, read as the reverse complement.
TGGGGATAATACATACAGTAAAATTCCAAGCATGATTTTAAAAAAATGGATGCAAGCTGTGATGGTTAGGTTCACATGTCAACATGGCTAGGGCAGGAGGCTTTGTATGTTCTGAATCATCATTCATTCTGTGGTGCTGTTTCTCCCATAGCCGGGATTCATGGGTCCAGGAACCAAGGGGTGGAAATGGGGGTGGCATTGCTCACTATCACCCCTAGTGATCCATTAGGAAAATTTTTGCCTTCTGTCCTTGGAACCTTAAACTCTGCTGGTCTACAAGTCTTAGTTCCAAAAGGAGGAGTGCTCATACCAGGAAACACAACAATGATTCCATTGAACTGTAAGTCAAGACTGCCACATGGCCACTTTGGGCTTCTCATGTCTCTGGATCAATAGGCAAGTGAGGTGGTTACTGTACTGGCTGGGGTGATTGATCCTATTAAAGGGAAATAGGATTGCAACTACACAATGAAAGTAAAGAAGAGCATTCCTGGAATACAGGAGATCCCCTAAGGGGTCTCTCAGTACAACTATGCCCTGTGATTAAAGTCAATGGAAAATTGCAACAACCCAAACCAAACAGGATTACCAGAAACATCAGAAATGAAGGTTTGGACCACCCCACCAGGCAAAGAACCATGGCCAGCTGACATGTTTGCCAAGAATAAAAAGAACATGGAATGAGTAGTGGAAGGAGGTAGTGAGAAATACGAAGGTAGAAAGTAGTGAAAAGATACTATTTTGGAGAGATTTAGTGTGCTTCTGATTGTATGCAGGACAGTTGAGTATTATTAGGTTAAAAATGTCTGTTATTGTTTTTTATTTGGAGATTAATCATGGTCTAAGGAGATATGTATAGCTACTAAGTTGACAAGGGGTCAACTGTGATGGTTGGGTTCTTGTGCTGACTTGGCCAGGTGATGGTGGCCAGTTGTCTGGTCAGGCAAGTACTGGCCTATCTGTTGCTGTGAGGACATTTGTGAATGTCAATCATCAGCATGGTGAATGCATGTATGGCTGATTGCATCTGCAGTTGGCTAAGGGGAGTGTCTTCCACAATGAGAGACATTTAATCTAAGTAGTAGATACTTTTAAGGGGGAGATGATGACTTTAGTAGCCAAAAGAGAGAATTTTCATCTCTACCTAGACAGCCAGCCTCTCCTGGGGAATTCATTGATGACCTTCCTTGGAGTGCCTACGGAATTAGGACTCATGCTACCTTACAGTTGAGTGAGGTACTTTTATAAAATCTCATACTATTTACAGATATCTCATGTTGATTCTGTTTCCCTAGAGAACCCTGACTAATACACAAGCAATATGTTTTTAAAAAATAGATTGTAAAAGCATATGTGCCCTTATATTACAGCTATAAATGAACAACCAAGGTTTTACAGACATTCAAGTTAAACCATAAGGGTATTTGCTTATGTTAGGGCAACTAAAATATTTTTCATTGTTTCATTATCTTTTCAAATATTTCTTTCTAACTGCAAATGCCATTCATAAGCTTAAGGTAACTGTAACAGGTTGTTAGAATGAGACTCTTTCTGTAAGCGTGAATACAATACATAGAGGATTACCAAAATAAAGGAGAGACAAATATGGCCACCACTTCCAAGTGCAGAATTTACACAAGTAATGGAAATTCCTCGATTTTGGGATAGTTTGGTGAGAGTAAGGGTGTAGAAAGCATCATAGAGATGCTTTGGGGAGGAGTTTGGTAAATACATATTTTTGGAGAAAGCTGTTGTCTTGCTTTGATGCCCATATTTCTCTTTGGGGGAGGAACTAGGGCTGTCAGAAGGCAAAAATGTGAAAGGGGCCATCTGCCTGGTGGCTGCAAGGTGTGAGCCTTTGGGGAAGGTGGTGCATGGTCTCCAAGGTGTCTACTCTAAGAGCGTTTGAATTTATTTCCCTAACGTTGGGAGACAGAAACCTCAATAGATAATAGCTTTGTTGTGATTAGACTATTCCCCAAGAACTCATAAGAAGAGATACACGTTTCCCCCTGATGAAAGAAAGGGTGGTGATGGATGCTGAGCTGGAATGGGATTGTCTAAGGTTTCTGTCCAATAGGGGTCAGGAGACATCAGCAGAGAGAAGCCAGGGGTGTAACACCAGGTGGCCAAGGGCTGAGAAAGGAGTCTCACTTGGCCATTCAGATTAAATAAGTTTTCGTCTGAGTAGAGGAAACTGAAAGAGAGTGGAGCTCTGCAGGAAATCTCTACAGAGTCTTCCAAAGCACTCTATGAAACAGTCAGCTTTAACCAATTGTAAGGCCCATGAAGCATAAGGCCACTTAGCTTAGAAAAAATCGTTTCACTCCTTTTAACCTTCTCCCTATCAGCCTTCTTCCCTGGGATCTTACTTGGGAGTAAAACAAGTTATAAGAGAAGTGGAACAGGACCAGGCTTCATGTCCAGAGAAGCAGGTCTATGTGGGTGGAGGGAAGAAGATGTAAGACTGAGTTAATTTGGCATTTTTAATATTACAGGGAGCTGGACTTCATAAACTCTAAATTGAGAGTTTGCTACCTAAAGTGAATGTTGCACAGTCTGTTTCCTAAGACAGAAGGGATCAATCATGAGCTTACAGGAAAAAGGTTGCCATGGGCAAAAGATTACCACGGCAGTAAAGTTTAAAAAAAATAGGAGGTGATTAGATATAAAATTGCGTTTTTATTCCAGTCCACATATTGAGCTTGTTCCAGATGCCAGTTGCATAAAGAAAGTCCTGCATTCTCCTTGGTGGACCAGTGAGTCATAGAAGAAAGGTTGTTCAGGTAGGAAGGTTTGTTCAGCTTTGATTTTTCTTTCAAATGTCATTTAAACTCTCATGAACTGTCTAACATCTTATAATATTCAAATGCCTTTGAATGAGAAAAGCTGGGTCATAGAACATAAAGCATGGAGGAAACTCACAAGTCATTGTATCTCACCCCCTCATTTACAAATAAAGAAACTTGTGGCATAGAGAGTTTAAATAAATTGTCCCCAACACCACTGCTGCTTATTATCAAAACAACTTGTGACACCCCACACTTCCTTTTCTGATAGATCAGCTCCAACACTCCCACAGCCTGCTGTAGCTACACCCCCAGTCTGAAGGGAGTCTGAAAATAGCAGAGAAATGGGCAGTTTTCCTAACAATGCTAAGCAGAAGTTACAGTCTTCTCTAAGTGAGTGCCAGAGAGGTTCTCACAAAGCAAGCTTCTGGGGAGTGTAGGAAGTTAATTACCTTCCTCTATAATTCATTAGTCATGGTTCTTGTAACCTGAGGCTGTTTGAAATACAACTTGTATTGGATTCAACTTGCATGAATTCAGAAGACTTTAGACATTAATATGTCCAAGGGACTTTCTCATCTAGTTTATTATGTTTCCCTTTGATAAACTTAAATGACTTTTAGAACCTACCCTGTGTTTAGTTAAAAATGGCTAAGATTACAGAGAACGTGGATATTTAGATTGTAATTACTGATTAATGGTCCTTCAAATGAACATGAAATGAACATGAAAATGGAGTTTATATATTTAAGATGATTCCTGGGTTGAAATTGAGGAGGCTTTCAAGTAAAGGGTTGAAGAAGTTTGGTCTTCAAAATTATTCCCTTAGCAACATGCTGCAGCACCATTATTTATATTGCTTTGGAGTAAAGGATTATATCCCTAAGGATTTTTTTCTGGGAAACTGTAAATATGCTGTCTGAATGTGTGACACCACCATTTTCCAGTGTCTCTTAAAGGAGATGGCAGGGTGCAGGGGAATGGGACACAGGACAAAGACCTTTGATGGGTTGGTTACAGTGGGAGAAATGGGAAATGTTCTGTGTGAAAGATATTGTTTCAGGAGGATGGACTGATAAAGCATGCAAAAAGTCTCCAGAGGAGAAGTGTCAAGTCAGGAAGAAGAAAGGCATAAAGTTCTGGGAAGCAAGGAAAGAATCAACCATCTGACATTTCCACAGTGCCCAAGTAGAAGGGATTTCCTTTGAGTTCAACCATCTTAACAGAAAGGTGGCATTGTAGAGGTTCAGAGACAGGGGGATGTGGAAGTCCATTTCTGAGTTGTTCTATTTTCTCACTAGAATAAAATCAAAGTCAACAAAGTGTAAGATGGAAGAAGAAATTTAGGGATGTTTGAGAGAGAAAGTGTGGATGTAATAGTGTCTTTGGGAAAATAAGAGCATGATTTGACAAGAGCCTACTTGAGGTCTGTGGTCATAAATTTAAAGTGAGATCAATCATATTGATTTTTTTGTTTGTTTTTCTCCAGCCACATTTCACCCACTGATGCAAACAAAGAGTAGGTGGAGACTCAACCAGGTTGGCATTTGCCAAGTGAGCATAATATACTCAAGAGTGTATACTAGAGTGATTATTATGATGAACCTCTAAGCAGGGTAACTAGGAGAGAGAGAGGATCTGAGGAGGTTAATGGACAGAGAAATGTGTTTAGGTGGATAATTGAGCATTCCTGGGGGTTTGATAAGCCATTAGAATGGAAGTGCTATTGGGCTGGAAACCCAGGAAGTAGAGAGTTTACTTCCTGTAGAGTAGTTAGAAATCAGGATTATGGAAATTGAGATTTTACAATTGTTAGCAAAAAACAATATACAAAAGTTACCTCTTGATATGAGTGTCTGTGATGGGTGGGAAAACAAGGTCATTGGAGGCTGACTGGGTAGACTTATAACAGGGAACTAACAAAAGATGATTTCAAGTATTGTTGATCCATAGATTGTATGCTGGCAGTGCAAAGCATACACACAATGCTGCACATTGTGGAATCTTTATCTAGTACTAGAGAAAAATGACCAATGATACAACTAAGGATTAGAAAAGCAGATGGCTAAAAACTGTAGGGCAAGGGATTCTTGGATGGTGAGAAGACAACACTGGTGAGGATCCCTAAGGGATCTAGATTGGATCAGGTTTCAGCTGTAGGAAGAGGTGCTAATGGATGAGCAAAATGGATGTCAGTTGGGGTGGAAGAGTCACCGATTTGGTTGTATGAGGGGAATGAAGCATAAACAGCAGGGTTCTTACTTGCTCTAAGAAGCAGCTTCTGACTCTACTGTCCTACCTCTTACACTGACAGCATATTTCAGCAAAGCAAGGGGTAGAAGATGACAAAGTCAATTAGTGCTGCATTATGAAATGCCGCTCTTTTCCTTATTGTCATAGTTTGAGTTAACAAACTGATTCCACTGACATTCTGAGCCTTAAAGAATTAAAATAGAGAAAATGGAGAGCAAAAATTGTGAAATTTACGCTGGAGTTATGGACTGGTGAGTCTCAATGTTTCATATCTTGTATAGCTCTGAGGACTCCAGCCACTAATTTAGGAGCAACAAGAGAAATCAAGAGACTCATTCTTTCTTTCAGCAAACATAATGGACTTATTACAGTGTTCAAAATAGAATGGGTCAAAACTAAGGAAAAGAGGGAAGGGGCAGGAGATTAGAAAGTATTCTGAAATATTCTTAAAATGCTTTGTCATCATAAATCATTCAGTCACAACTGAGCTTGAATCATAGCTCTCTTATGCCTGAGTTTGTGACCTTGAGCCATTTTCTTTATTACCCGGGTATAAGTGTCCTTTTAACACCTACTTCAATATGGTGATTATTGGGGGATATGAGACAATGCACAGTTAAAGTTTGGTGTATATTAAAAAAAATAAGCAGAAAAAGCAAAGATGTTCCATTATTTTGAAGGAAAAATGAAGTACATTGTTGTTTTCTTTGCAAATTGAACACCCTGCCTCCAAAATATAATAAACTCTCCAAATCTCATGAATTCTGGCTTCTTAGACCTTTGTCACTTTAGCCACCTGGCGCATTATTTCCTGCAGTATGTTTAGGACTTCCACAGCTTAGTACCAGAACAGACTACAGGAGTAGATTTGGGTGGCGCAGAAGGCAAAAGAAGAGGTTTTATGCTAAACCAGACCTTTTTTGCCCAGAGATTTGCAGTAAATTTTGGGGAAGCAGTGATGGATTCGCTGTGTGGAGGCAAGGAATGAAATTAGATAATATTCTGAGGTTCCTTCTTTGATCTTCAGATGAATAAGAGTTTTCATTATTGCACATTAATTCTGAAAGATGCCTTTTCTGATGGTGTCTGGCATCTCCTTAGGGGCTTTTTGTTGATGAATTGTGCACATCCCACTGTGGCATTCAATTTGTCATTATTCTGAACCTCCAAGTCCAATGTTTTAAAGATGTCTTCATTATTGGTATGGCAGGCACAGTGACATGGGGGGATGGAACTGTGAGCTCAGCCAGATGGACCCCTGACAACTCAGTTAAGACTGGCTTCAACAATTAGCCTAGGTGATGCTCTCTTCCTGGCTCCACTGAACATGGAAAGGAAAACCTCAACAAGAAATTTATTTCATTGCTCCACAGCCAATTGCAGAAGAAGTTGACTTCTAAGTATCCATTTAGCCATTCAGTTAGTATATGCTGATCCCTCATATCAAACATTGCACTTTTCTGAAGGGAGAGAAAATAGTGTCTGCATTGTCAAATGGGTCTATGCCAATGTCTCCTATTCATTTAGACAGCGCTGTCCTTTAAATAATTGCAGTTTTCATATACATCTCTTAAAACCAATGTTTCCAAAGTTCTTGAGTTGGTCAATCCTTTTGGTTATAAAATAACCATCATAGGAATATAACATAATATTTTAGTTGTCTGCTTTCTATCAGCCATCCTCCTAATTTTCTTTACAGGGTTATTCAGATCCTTTGGGTCTTCCTTATTTCAAGAATTTTGGTAGGGCTGAAAGCAGAAAGATTCTCAAGTAATGGCTTTTCCTGAATTTTATAAAAGCCAAAGTCCTCTGAAAAGATAATATACAGTATTCCAGAAGAAGAGAATAGTGACTTAAAGTTTTTTTCAAGGGCAAAGGAAGAGAGGGAAGATTGCCTAAAACTGAGGAGAGAAAGGGATCCCTTACTCCCTCAAGTATGCCTGGGCCTTCTCTCTTGTAGGACCCTTCTGAGAGGACAGTTGCATTATTCACCTGGGGTTGCTGAACCTCTCCCAAGCATGCCCTGGAAGATGTATAGATGTTGGGCCTGAGGGAATCCTACGGTGTTTCTATAGTAAACAGTGGGGCCTGAAGTACCAAAGTGGTGCTGTAGCATTATAGGAAACCCTAGACCTCTTAATCAACTGTTGTGTAGGGGAATGACAGTTGAATGATGTCTGAAGTTGAGTGATCAATCCATTCAGATGTTGGTGGTTGCTCAAATTCAGAATTAAAATGATGGAAAATTATGAAAAAATATTTCTTATTCTTCTATGTTTGTGGGATCTATTCCCACTACACTAACATTTGCATATAGTTTTGCCATTTTTAAAGTGATTCCTTACCTTATTTAACTTGTGCCTTGTAAGCCCCATACTCTTATTCACCTATTCCATCATTTCTCTCTAATAGGAACCATTCCTTCCACATACAATTATACTCCAATATCTTTCCTCTTGAAAAGGCCCATATTCTCCCTCCCAACTCCCTGTGTCCCCAGAGAAGTCCCTATTTCTCCTTTCATCACAAAGGCAAAACTTCCAAAGTGTTGTCAATATACATACTTTTCACTTTCTGTTCACTCTGAAATGCCATCCTTTGTCCTTCTACAAAAACTTGTCAAGGTCAACAAAATCAATTGCTTCTTATTTCATCCTTCATTCAGCTGCACTCAGCCTGATTGATTAACATCCTCATTCTGGAAGCATTACTCTCTTGACTTCCATTCTACACATTCTCCTGGTTTTCCTCTTATCTCACTGACCTCAGTATTCTCAGCGGACTCTTTTCCCCTTGCCTGACTCTAAGTGTTGCCTTTTACCACGGCTCTTTCTGGGGCCATTTTCTCTTCATTGACCTTTTATTCTGAGGTCATCTCATCCATTCCCATAACTTTGAATATGAGTGATTACATTTAAAATCCCAAAGTAGTAGTTCAGCTTTGCAGAGCTCCAGACACTGATCTTGTACTGATCATGTTCTCAAGTGACAAAGCCCTCCACAGAAATCTGCAAATCATCCTGTTTACTCCTTCCCCATTACCCCTCAGATCCAATGCATTAGCAGGGTCTATATGTTCTATGCTCCAAATCTTGACTTTATCTTCTCTCTATCTCTCGTCTTATCTTTACTATAATAGTCATCTCTCACCTAGACTGCACCCTATCTGCTCTCGCACCTCCTGATACTATCCTACTACAACCCACCATCCCATAACACCAAAGATAATCTGCTTAAAACATAAATCAGATCCTCTGAGCTCTGTCTTTTAAACCCTTCAGGCAGTACCCTTTTCACTAAAGGAAATTCATACTCCGAACCACGGCCCATTAGCTGCTGGCGAACTGACACCCTCTCTCACTGCATCTCATGTCCCTCTTTCATTCGCTCAGTTTGTTCTAGTTATACTGAATTTCCAAATTCCAAAACATAGCTTATCTTCTCCCATCTCAAAACCTCAACATATGACAACCCTTTGGCCTGAAGTTAACTTCCACAAATTTGTCCCCCAACTCTCTTTCCTTAAAAGGAAGACTCAGAGGACTTCCTTGTTACCTATCTGAAGTGTTCTTCCTCTCAGCTCATTGTCTATTTCTTTCTTTGTACTTATCACAATCTATAATTATTTCAGTTCTTTGTTCAATTATTTGATTTTTGACTGTTTTCCCAACAGAGTGGATGCTTCATGAAGACAGAGTCCACGGCAACCTTGTTTGTTCTCATATCCCAGTGCTAAGCTCTGAGCAAGGCACATAGAAATTGTTTGATAATATGTGTGGACTGAGAGAAGAGGACACCAACCCAACTCTCACAAGATCAGCAGTAGTAACAGGGTGGTCAATTTTGGATACTCAGATCTTACTTCAGATTCCATCATCGGTCTAAAGTAATGCCCCACTCTTACATCAAATAAAGGAGGGAGCTTAGTCATAGCAGACTGGAGGTCCATTAAATACAGAGAGGCTGACCTAACTGGACCAAACTAGACAGTGGACTTCCCTTGATTTCTTGAGTGCAGGTCCTAGGGGTTTTCTGTTATGTCATACCATCTCATGTCCCTCTCTCATTTGCTCAGTTCATTCCAGTTACAACTGAATTTCTAGATTCCAAAACATAGTGAAAACCACACTTCCATTTTATACAGTGATAAAGTCCTATGCAGTGTGTGGTTTCTGTGCATCTGTTATATCTGGCCATCAATGTCATAACTTTTAGCTGGGACTGCTTCATGAGAAATTTTGGAATCCAACTTTTCTGTGATCTAATTTTGTGCCTTAGTCCTTAGCCATTAAGACAATCAGAGTCAACTGAGTCACTCCTAAAATAATTTGCTATGCCATGTGACCAATAAGAAGATTATGATGACTGGTGCTTTCAAAAGCTATCTTCACCTTTACTCTATATGGCCAATGAAATCATTTGTCTTCAAGACCAAATAATTATGCAGGCATGGGGGAAGGATGTTTTATAACTGATTTCTCATTGGATTATGTCTAGCAAAACTTTTCTAGTCTTTTTAATTCCAACATACATTCCTATAAATTTTCAAATTTCTGTAATGTGATGGATTAAGAGACATATTGATGATAACCAATATTATAATCTCCCATTAGTACAACGTATTCAGAGCCATGGCACTAGTGCCCAGCAATAAAAAGAATCGAACTATTGATACATGCAACAACGTGGGTGAATTTCAAATGCATTATTCTAAGCAAAATTGGGCCCATACCCCGAAAATGTTGGTTTATGTCCTTCAACACAGTAATCCTAAATCAGCTGCAAAAGGCTATACCTATTGCGTAATTCGATTTATGTAAGATTTTAGAAAAGGCAAAACCTTAAGGGTAAAAAACAGATCAGTGAGGGTGGGTGATGATGGCTTAGCAGGCAGCATTCTCACTTGCTATACCAGAGACCCAGGTTCGATTCCTGCCCATGCAAAAAGCAAAGAACAAAACAAAACAAAACAAAAAACAGATCTGTGATAGAAAGGGCTGGGATGGAGGAGGGATTGCCTATAGGGTCATTAGAGAATTTGGGGGTGATGGGCCTATTGAGTTCTTGATTATGGTAACAGTTTTAGCTGGGGCACCTTCATGAGCAATTGTCAAATGATTAACAATGATATACATTTGTCAACATTCATAGAAATACACATCTAAAAATGGCAAATTTATTATATGTAATTTATACTTCAATAAGCCTGATTTTTTAAGGAAGAAAGTGATTCTGGGTAGTAAGCTGGATTCTGTTTGGGGCTATAAGGACTGTGTGTGTGTGCAAATGAACATATGTGTTAGTCAATGTGCAAGTGTCTATATGCGTGTGTATGACTTTGCGGGTATGTGTGCATCTCCAAAGGATGCAGAGGACATACCTGAAGTTTGAAAAAGGCACTCATAGAAGACGGTATTAAACAAATAGATTACTATTTGTTGACTATTCCCTATATGCAAGCTGCTGTGCCAAGTGGTTCAGGGTAAATAAAAGAGAATAAGATGTGGTTTCTATTATTGATATGCTCACAGTCTAGTAGGAAACATACAACAGCTGCATAAATAACCATAACTCTAGACACAGAATGTTAAAAGAAATAAGCTAGATAAAGAAAATTTTATGGGATTTAATGGACAAGGTATCATATTTGGGAAGAAAGGTCAAAGCAAAGTTGCGTATCAGTTGGACCATGAAGGAGGAATAAGATTTTGAGAAGCAGAAGAGGGAGATGGGGGATTGGGTATTTGGGGAGGAAAGAACAGTGCAAGAAAACAAACAGATGCAGTAAAAGATGGACTATAGGAACAGGGAGTGGAGAAAGGGGATCCAGTAGGACTGAAAAAACAGTAAGTCCGATTTATTTATTAATTCACTAAACATTTATTAAGGGCCTCCTATATGCCAATTTGGCTAGAACATAAGGTATATATAAAAGAGTGAAATACAATACTTATAAAGGAAGGCCAAGGTGAAAAGAGTAGCCAGATTTTAAATTGGAAACAGATTGAAAACGTTCTATTTCCATTAGAGAAATGCATTGACCCAGATGTGAAATTGGTCACCTGTCCCTTGAGATCTAGTTAAAATTTTCTCAAGCCATTACTCCACACCCTATTAGACATCCAAGTTCCATCCCCAGAGGTTTGTTCTTTTCTGGGGATCCTTAGTCATCATCACTTGTGGTCCTGATTTATAACCTTCCTTGAGTTCTTGTTTTCATATTGTGTCTTGCACAGTTCCCTCATCCTTCTCCCAGCCATCCAGAACCCAGCTCCTGCAATTTCCCCCTCTTTTCCGCATCATCAGTTTTTCCTTCTCTGCTGTCTTATTCCAGCAATACTGTAGTAACTCAAACTTAACCTTAAGGTCTGCTCCTGCTCCTGCCATAATTCTGTGCTCCCTTACCTGGAAAGATCCTCAAAAAGTTGTCCAAACTCACAGGTTCTACTTCCTGCCATCCCATTCTTACAATTAAAAAAATTTTGTTAATGCTTATTGAAGTAACAGATGCATACAGCTTAAAGAAATTAAATAACTGAGCTTTTCACTGCAGTGCCACCAAATGCCACTTTCCAGGGTTCCTGTGGATGCTCAAGTTTTCAGAGAAGGTGACAGCAATCCTCTGTCTGAGGCAAGGACAATGGGGTAACATTGTCTGCCAGCTGTCTGGAAAGGCTAGGGAAGTCCCTGTTTCATATACAGATTTTCACAAAACCCTCTTGTTCTCAGCCCCTTCACTTTGCCTAGTGTCCCTTATTCTAGGGTCTCTCTGGTATTAATTCTTTAGGGAAATAAATCTTTCCTTCTCCTTTAGGATATGTTTGAGGAGGTTGGCAACATCATCTGGCAGTGTGGAAAGGGGAAAAGAACCTGGGACTTAACTGCTCTGTGCACAGAATTTCAAAAAGCCTCATGTTTCAGGGTGGAGTCAAGCAGTTAGTAGGAATGACAAGCGGCTGCCACATCTCTAGGGATAAAAGAGCAAAGGTAGGAGGCCTCTGCTGCTATTTGGATCTGTCCAGGAACCCATGACTGTTTATTGAAGCAGCTGGTGCCAAAGTTTCAGCCAAATACAGGAGAAAACATGCCTTCTCGCTTCCCCCAACTTCCAATCTCCTGCCGCTCCCATTGGCAGAATCTCCCTTTTTGCTCCTCCAGTCCTTCCCATAATTTTGTAATACATTCCCTTCTGTTTGGAAATCCTGGAGTGGCATTCACATACACATTCTCCTCTTCCCCAGTTATTCTGAGGCCCGTACATTTTATTAGTCTTCATGGAACTTAGGGCCATCTGAAATTATCTTGTTCGCTTTACGTTACTTATTTATTGCCTTTCTACTCTCCCCCCCGCCGCCCCCTGCCCCGAAGGAAAGGCTTCTGAGTGTAGGAATATTCTACTGCCTTGCTCACTTCGGCATTACCAACACCTAGAATTAAACCTGCTTTATACCACATATTCAACAAATATTTGCTGAAAGAATGAAAGCATGCATAGAAAAAAATTATTAACAGAATTCCTTTGGGCTGTACAGACTTTAATGGTGGTTTACGAGAGGTGGAGGAAGTTTACATGTGAGTCATAAATAAAATATGCGTTTTATTTATTTCAGACACTGAATTCCTCACTCTCCATTTTCCTTTTCTTCACAATCCCCTCCAGCTCACCTCCCTTCAAGGGCAGAGGTACTTCAAACTTGCATTAGAACAGTTTCCTTCTCTCTTGCCCCCTCCTCCCAAACCCAGCTCAGGCTTTACTTACCTATGTGTTTCCAAACACTTATCAATGTTCTCTGTTGCATGGACTGCCTACTGTGGATCTGCTCCTCTCTCCATCTCCCTGCAACGGGAAGGTAGCAGCAGACAAAATTTTCTTTCTCCACTGAAATGACTCATGCTTCTCTCTCTCACAAAGCAAAATACCTACAATTTGCTTTGATTTAAAACTTTTTAAAAAAATTATAGTGTATTTCTTTTAGGGAGATATTAAATTAGGATTGTGTCCTCAGACAGAGAGAATAGTGACATTTGAGGATAATACTCTGCCTTCTGAATCAAATATTACATTTTAAGGATAATAAAATAAAGAGAGAGCTCAGCTTCCTGGCTATCCTCTAAGTACATGTGCGCATTACAAATTCAAATGAAAGAAGGGGGAAGAAGGGTGGGTACACTATGGGATATGCATGCTTTCCATTTTCTGGCTCAACAAAGAAAAACCTTTCCAATTCAAATGATTTCTAGAGCCAGAAAAATTGAAATGTAGGAAGTAGATGTGTGTCTCTGTGTGCATTACAAATCTCCATAGAAGAGATAACACTTACAAACATTATCTAAATGCACGTCGCCCGTATGATTCACAAACTTAGGAAGCAAGTAACCTTCAATCAAGGTCAGAGTCCGCGGCCCCTGCGTCACTGACAACCAGTGGCAGTGCTGGCCAGGCCACTCTCCAGAGTTCGGAGGCAGAAGTAGGCAGAGGGGAAGGAAGAGAAGGGAAGCAGGGCAGAGCACAGGAGAGAAAAATAGAGCAGAAAATAGGGATGCTTGAATACTATCAGCAATTGCCTCAGGTACATTTTGCCATCGTGGCTCTGTGAGTCAGCCTGGCGGCAGACATCCCAAGCCAGGCACCGACGGGACCGGACGCGGAGGGCGCTGTAGGTTTGGGGTCCGCCGTCCCGGCCACTGTCGGAGGCTTGTGACGCGGCGGTCGGGCTCTCTCTCTCCCAAGGCCCGGGCCGCCGGCGCCGTCCCCCTCCGGGTCACAGCAGACTCATCTCACAGGTCACTGGGGAAAATGATTTTGGAAAGGCACTACCTAACTTTCATAATAGTCATTACTCCGGCCTCGTTGTCTCGTAGAATGAGCGCTGAAATTTTAAGTAGAGAATGTTGTTAATCAAACCAAAATGCCTTGAGTAGCAAAGGAAACAAAGTAATGAACTTCTGCTGTAATCAACTTCCAATTCTTGTCGGAAGCGAGGGGACAGCCACGCGGGGAAGGCTGGGGGGATACATGTGGGCAAGTCGCCCCCTAGTGGACACATCATGTCACCTTTTACTCTCAGACTGTCTGATCTGTTTGAAACAAAACTTAAAGTCCAGATGAGAAGTAGAAAGTTGAGGGGAGAAGATAAATTCCTTACTATGACATATTTTTGCCTTGGTTAAGGTTTTCTTTTCAATGGAAAGGCAAAATTGTATTGAAGTTTCTACACATGGTTTGAGTTTTTTTCCCCTTATAGTGTTTGCTGTTATTTAGTTGAGTATGACTACAAGTGTCACTATAATCGAGAGTAAGAAGGTATAATGTTATTTTCTAGGGTTGGCTTTGCCACTTCTGTGGGGGGGGGGGTTGCTGAATCTGGGGATAAAACGAGAAGGAGAGCGGTGCTCAGTGGCAGATTTCTTGCCTGCCATGCTGGAGACCGGGGTTCGATTCCCAGTGCCTGCCCATGTAAAAACAAAACAAAACAACCACAACAACAACAAACAAAATGAGAAGGACTGTGGCAAAAAGTGACTGGAAAAAGATGATCCTGTCTCCATGGGCAAAATGAGTCCCAGCGCCCTCGTCCCATGAACTGTGGCACCCCAGAAGCCTCGCCAAGCTGAGAGGATCTCATGGGGTATCCTTGGTATGGGTGTCTTCTGCCAACCCTAACCATGCTCCAGCCAGCAGCCACATTTCCTTCCTTCTGCAGAGATAGACCAGGAAAGCCATCCATGGCCTTGACAATTCTTAATTAGTCTTAACTGCTCCTGGCCTCTCACAGTCTTCTCCACCTACTCTTGGCTTTCAGGAGAAAAGCTTACGTTGAAGTCTATTGAATAGACATCTAAAGAGTTTCTTCTCTCCTGGAAATTATATGTGTATGTGCACTTATGGAAGGGTACATACCTGTAACTTTGTTTTCTGGATGAAAGCTTGAAGACTTCGACTCCATTAGATTCTCAAAGCATCTATAACTGAAGAAGGTTACAAACTGCTGATGAAAAGCTTCAGTCCACCAGTGAAACAATCCATATCAGTAATTGGGTGCCTGGACCGTGGGGTTAGAAAGCCCGAGTTCAAATCCAACTGGAATAGATTCCTTAGAACAGTAACTTAATTTCTTCAATCCTTAGTTTCCTTACCTGAGAAAAATGGAAATAATAACAATAGCACTTAATCCATTGATTCAGTGCAAGGATTAAATGATGTAATGTATATGAAGCACTTAGCAACTTGTCTGACGTATTAATTGCTTAATAAAAGTTGGCCTTCACTGTGCTGACAAACCACTTCAAAGTCTGTAAAATGTAAAAGCTTTTAGATCCAAGTCTGTGCACTATGCACTTTCCAATAATTATACAATTTTCTGGATGTGACAGGAGGGTTATTTTTTTGTCTTTTGATAAGAAAATAATCTCTTTGGAACAACTTAAATATAACTCTATCTTGGGTGATGAAATGATCATAGAATGATATAATTTTAACTCAAGTAGAGATGTGAATTATTATCTAGCCTTATCTCCTTCATCAATGCCATTTTATAGGTAAGATAATTTGGATGCATCATGAAAAATTAGTTATCCAGGTCACATTAATGCTGTGGTCAGAATCTTGCCTTTTAATTCTGAGCCTTTACTAATGTTCCCAAAGGCCTCTTTAGCCTTCATCCCTATTTCATCAGATTCTCAACGAGGTCTGTAAAAAAAAATGTTGAGGCTTGCTGCCCTATGGGAAACACCACCATCCATCAGGGCTCTGCTCAAATCTTTGGTTTCCTAGACCCTTTGGCCCAAGGCCAGTTTTCTTTCTCTGAGAACTCTATCACAGTCTCACCATTTACCTCAATTGTATGATGCATCTTACATTGTGTGTCTCAGTCTTTTGATGCACGTCACATTATAGTTCTCTCTTTGTCCCATTATATTGTAAAATTGTTGAAAACAAGAGATATGCCCTTGTATCTAATGGGATCTGTCAAAATAATTTTTCTTGAAGGAAAGGATAGATGGTACAAATAGATTGGAAGAGGATCTATTTCATTAATGAACTTGAACCTGAACAACTCCAGAGGACTTAAGAAAAGTTTGTTGATGTTTTCTCCTGGAGTTAGCTGGAGACAATACAGACTGGACAGACTAGAATCAGGACCAAAGGCTAGAAGTGAGCTGTAAGAAGAAAACCAGGACCTGATCTCATATATTTTATTTTGGAGACGGGACTCTAAAGCCTTTTAAAAGGTACAAGACAAGGATTCAAGCCTAAGAACAGGATATATGCCAGGGACTTGTCTATGGGCATATGACAAAAGCCTTGTTCATAGATGTCACGTGAAAGAGCAGAGCAAGACCAGGGACCGAGCAAGATCCACTCATCTGAGATTAGACAGAAATCATAGGAGGGGCATGAAATCCTAGATTTGAATCTTAGAGGACCTTGAGGCAGATGTCAAGTGGAATATTACAGGATCTTCTTTCCCAGCTCTCCCCACTGTGGTCCTCTACTGCTGTTTTTCAGATTTTCTTCCTTATTATATCTCAAATTAGGTCATAAAAGAGAGGTGGACACAATTTCTGACTGCAATAATCGTCTATATGAAGCAAGGGGGGTTTAATTAAGCTTAAACAGTCATGCTAAAAGGAGCACTAGAACATTTGTATGTCTGCCTCGATAGGAGATTGTTAGGTTTTGTGAGATTTCTGAGAGGCTTGTGGTTCAAAAGGGCTGAGTGTGGCCACCCTCATCTCTCAAGTCTTCTTGGCTACACAAACCTTCCCCAAAGAATCATATTTCCATCAAAGGTCTCTCTAAGTATTGAGGTTCTTTTGAGTACATTCCCTGGCCTCGTGGGGCTGTTCAGAAAGCAGCCTTTCCTTATAGCATAGAACAGGGCCTTCAGATACCGGTCTCTAAGGGATGAGTCCTAACCTTTGTGCAAATTCAAAGCTTTCAGAAAAGGATAGAGGATGTCTGGAGAGACAGACTGTTCTGAGAATCCTATCAGAGCCTAAATAATTCACTTACCCCAGAAAAACTTGCGGTGTACCTTGCAAACATTTTAACCCCCCAAATTTCCTTTGCAATAACAGGCAGTAGCTTAACAGATGTAACAGTAGCTTAACAAAAAGTTTTGGGCAAGGGGTTGACTGATAATCATTAAGACAGAATGGTGATTCAAAATCAGATTTTGATCATGACAGAGGTTAGAAAATGAGGCTTGCTTCATTTTATCTTTCAATTATCTGGAAGCCTATTTTTCAGTAGCTGGAGAAAATGGTGATGAGTTTGTCTATTTTTGACCGAAGAATCTCACATCCTAGAGAAAAGAACCCCATTATGATTCTGATGTTCAAAGACAGAGAATTTAGAGAGTTGTTTGAGGTTCTGGGGTTAATTAAACACTAGAAGTTATCTAAGAGAAGTGAACAAGGAAAGAGATTTATTTTCCATGGGGTTTAGATCTTTTCTAGCCTGCAGTAAATGGCAAATGTCACTGGCCTGCCCAGGAACCCAAGAGTAACAATAGCAGAAAT
The DNA here is from genome assembly GCA_004026745.1 of Myrmecophaga tridactyla. Classification (NCBI taxonomy): domain Eukaryota; kingdom Metazoa; phylum Chordata; class Mammalia; order Pilosa; family Myrmecophagidae; genus Myrmecophaga; species Myrmecophaga tridactyla. Next base: position 116,916 of record PVIY010001427.1, on the reverse strand, counting down.
TGGCCTAAATGGTACCGAGATTTTACTTGCTAAATTAAGCTGCTTTTGACACAGGGCATTTATATATCCTCTTGTGTTAGATGCCCAAATCATCAGTGTGACTCTTCCATCCACTCAGCCCCCTGAACAAAACCCATAGGATTTCTGACCGCTGTGTCTGGATGGAGAATGGAAGTAAGCGTCGTTGGAAATAGAGACCACTAACCAGGGACGGGAGGTTAACTCAGCACTCTGGACAGAGCCGAAGGCTTTCACAGACACTGCTGGCTGTCTGCCTCATATCCACGGTCTCTTCCTCTTCACCACTAGAACAACCATTTTGTTTTGAAATGTTTAAAAAAACTACATTTTCCAACCTTGTTCAAGCAAAACATAGCATGACACAGTTCAGATCATTGGGATGTAAGCACAATTCACTTGGTGAGGCTTCTGGGAAATGTTTTTCTAAAATGATCCTGACTCAGCTAGTTTGTGTGCCTTTTGACCTGTGCTTTGCCTCTTCTTTCTTCCTGGAATGTAAACAAGAAGCTGAAGGTGGAGCAGCCACGTAGTGCTCCCCACAAGGTATGGATGGGGACACAGTTCTCATGCTAATGATGGCAGTACAGAAATGGAAGTGCTTGGGTGGGTGGCATGATGGAGCCATCCTGTCAGCCCTGGACTCCCTGACTCTAGCTATTTTGTTACACACAAGTGATACATTAAGTTTTTAATTAGGATTAGCCTCTGATTAATTGGGTTGTCTGTTACTTGCAGCCGAATGTAATCCTGACTGCAGCATTTCTCCTGATGATTTGAGGCTACTTTTTGTTTTTTGCATGGGCAGGCACCTGCAATCAAACCCAGGTCTCCGGCATGGCAGGCGAGACCTCTGCCACTGAGCCTACTTTTGAGTCTCCTGAAAATTAAATGAGAGGAGATGTATGATGAAATTATGGACTTTCCTGTCTCAATTACCAAACTGAATAAGACTAAGTTTCTGGCCTTAAGTGGAATGAAGGCTCAAGAAAGAAACTAATTTTCATTTTAGAAGAAAATAATAGAGGATTCTTTTTGCATATTTGACTTCATAGCTTCTGAAATTCATCCATGCTACAAAAGCATAGTATGAGAAACAAATTAAATAGGATACCAGATGACAATATTGTTTAAGTTCATCAGCTACCACAATTAGAGAGAGTTCTTATGGTAGAATCTTTCTCCTTGGGTCCAGCTGCCCCTCTCCACTGTTTGGGGGCCTACCTTTATTCTCTTCACTAAAATCTTCCCCCATCTTTCTTTTTCTTCCTGTTCTAGGGCCTCAGATCCTTGTCATTGAAGCTGAAAAGGGCAAAATTCAAAAATCCTATTAAAATACTTGATAGAGCAATTTAGCTTTCTTTTTCTCATTCATCCTTATCATTTCCATTTCATAGTGAAATAATTATTAACATATTTTCCTAATTCAAAAGAGTAGATTCCTTATTCTCCACCCTAGCTTTTTTTTAACAGTTTCCCAAACCTCAGATCAGAGTTTTAGGCTCAAGTTCAAAGTAAGAGGCCTTTTCTCCTCCCAACAATGTCCATAATTATAAGGTGGCAAGTGGGGGTCCAGGAGCGCAGGTGACAGCTGGAGTCTTTGTTCTCCCGTGTTCCAAAATAAACCCCTTAGAGGGTAGGGTTCCCCTCCTCTTTTAATCTCTTTTAATAGAGACCTTTATATAGGCCATACTAGGAAAAAAAGGCTCAGAAGTCAAGAGAGTCAGAAGTGAAATGACAATGGTAAACAACACAAAACAGCCTGTTTGAATTCAAAGCCTCACAGGCTTAGTAGCAGGAAGACATTTTTGCCATGGCCTCTACTCTTGTGAACTGTGGCCCTTTCCCTGCCTCTCTTGTCCACACTGTTGCTGTCATTGGCTCCTGTGCCAGGCATGGACTAGCATGTATAGTACACATGCTATGTGGTCCCTATACTAGGGACACGCCTTATTCTCCTGCTTCATGGTCGGGGCACTTCTTCCTGCTTAGTAATGGCTTGACCATTATTGTCACTGGATTGAGGCCAGCTGAGTCCTAAACTTTCCTCTCTCTGGTCACAGTCAACATCTTCTGGGTTGTGTTTCTTGATAAAGTGTCAGGGCAGAGCTGCTTCAGGGGCTGGGGCACAGTCTCCTACCCTATCTTCCCCTAGTTCAGCATGCATGGATGTTCATTCATGCATGCTTACACACTCGCACACACTCACACACATACAACTGTGTTACAACAAGAAGCATTTCCTGCTCTGAGCTGGTCACTGCCTTGCTGGGTTTGGGTTCCCTCCCACTCCTTCCTTCCCAGGAAGTATGGCCAAATTTCTGCCCTGGCCATCTCAATCTCCTGTCAGTGTAACAAAATGGCTAAGGCCATGGGCTTGGGAGCTCATGCAATTGGGTTCAAATCCCAGCTTGCTGCTTTTTAACTAGTTGGTTGTGACAAAATTATTTACCCTCTCTGGATCTCTGTTACCTGATTTTTTAAAATGATTTTAGGTGTGGTTTTGCAAAGATTAAATGAAGTGATGTGTGTTAAGTACTTAGTACTGGGACTAACACATCATAAGTGCTTATTAAATTATTGCTCCTGGTGATAAATTTCTTCTTTTCAATTAATCAGCAGCTAGGGCATTCAAAAAAGTCCTTCTTCCACTATTTCCAACTAGTGGTCTCTCTGCTGTGTCTCTTTCATTTTTTCATATGATGAAAACAAAAAATATGTTGCTTTCTGGTCTTCCAGGCAGGGCCTGGTCTGCTGCTAGCAGGATGAATGCTGAGGCTCCTTCTGTTCCCTTTCTGGGTAATCCCTTTCTCTAGTCTAGCTCACCCCAGGATCCAACATAACATGTAATGTGTATACAGAAAAGAAATAGACTCTGGAATATGGGGGTTGATTTCCCTCCCCATCCTCCAGTTGGGCTGATGACACTGGGATGGTGGGGACATGTACAGTGGCTGTGAAGGAGAAGGTAAGGCTGTCAGAGAAACCACTACCACCCAGAGGATCACAGGAAGTCCTACAGTTCAGAAGAAATACAAGGAAAAGGTATGGGATTCAAACTCAAAAAGACAACCAGGTAAAGGTGTTGAGATGGATTTTGGAAGACATGTAAGATTTGAATGCACAAAAGTGAATGGGAAAGGCAGTTCAAGGGATAGCAAGAGAAACATCTTAGAGGTTGGAGACTGTGGAGGATATTTATTTTGGCTGAGCCAAGAACTGAATTTCTGGTTTTCTCAATTAAAGATTAGCTTAGGTTGTCACTGCCGAGTGGGCCTTTGTCCTTCGTGAGTCTCATTCAATTTAGTTGGAGGCCAGGCAAAGACCCTTCCAGGAGAAAGGAGGCAAGTTGAAGAGAGAGTGAAAAATCAACTTGTGACCTCGAATTATGGGTACTGACTGAACTTCTTTTATTTTTTCCTGTGGAGACTATTATATCCTGGTAAATAAGGAGTCACTATAATGTGTCCATATGACCCCATTTTTGGTAAAAAAAAATATATATATATATATATGTATATATATGCACACAAACATAATACATATATATGCATATACATATATACATACAAGCATATGTGTGTTTGTATGAATAGATATGTATATTATACATATATAAATGTGTAACTGGAATTACATATGCTTACATATGCCTATGAATTTATCTCAGTTGGTGAGATAATAGGCGATTTCAATTTTTTTCTACTTTTCTAAGACTTCTCCACCAAACATGATTTACTTTTATAAAAAGAAAACTAACAACTAATTTCTTCAAAGAAAAGAAAAATTAAAACTGTATTTCCTAACTTTCTTCCTCCCCCCACCTTCCTTCATTAGCAGATATATTCAGCCAGGTGGTCTTGTTTGGACAGGAAGCCCAAGAAGAGTGGAATAAATGGAACATTAAAAATCAAAAACCGAAAGACACCTTGTTCTTTTTGATGATTGGCTCTCTAATGTCAGGGAATTTGTAGCAATAGAAATAACTTTAGCTAAATAAGCTTCTATCCACAGCAGAAGGATTATATTAGTGGGCCCCCTCCAAGCTGCATTTGTAGAACAGACTGTTGAGATGGTTGTAATCTGATTTTAATAATCGCCCGGGGGTTCTCCTGCTAGCTCCAGAGGAGAAAGGAGATGATGGAGATCTTCAGCTTTAGGGCTGCCATCCTCGTTCCCACACCCCATCCCTGGCTCACTTCTGGTCATCTCAGGCTCCTTGAGGACAGAGGATGTAAGGCCAGGGAGCTGCTTTCCTTGGGCTCCTGACATTCTTGCCCATCTCTGTCCTAACATACCCAAATCATGCTACACCAACAGTTTGAAACTTCTCTCAAGGTGTCAGGGTTTTTATTCACTGCTTCTGTAGAAATCAAGAATTAGTGAATTAAAAAGACAAGGCCAGAGAAATAGAACAGAGTTGTCACAGCATGCTTGGCCTTGAAGGGCTTGGTAAAGAGTTTAGTTTTATTCTAAATGGACAAAGAAGCCATTAGAAGATTTTATGAAAGCAATGGCATGGGTTGGTTGGAAAGCTCAGTCTTGCGGTCTTAATGGGGGATCAACTAGAGTCAGACAAGCCTAGAAGCAGGAAGACAAGACTAGAAATAGTGGGCTAGAAAGAAGATTATGTGTCACACATGCACACACACTGGTATGTACATATCTGGCTCCTCACTTAAAACAAAGAATTACTGCCTATAGGAAGAAAGTGGCATGCTCTTCATTGGCAGAACATTTAGAGGGGGCTTATTGGTCAGTGGGTTTAAAATCTGAGAATTTAGTAGCAAAATAAGTGAACAAATTTCTGGTTTTCATTTCCCAAGCTTAACCTTGAGTTTTTATTGACTTATGAGCCAGTAGATAAATCACTCAACAAAGTTACAACTTGGAGTCTGAGTGTCCTTTAACTTTAATTCTGCCAAGCCTAAATTGAGGCAGGAATGAGGCTGGTAAACTATGTGTCATGTGTTTTAGTATTTTTTTAATGACTATGATAAAGGTAAATACCCCTTTCTCTTCTGTTTTTATTTATTGCATTCTGTCACTTTAGCAATGGAATAGCTGAAATTACATAATTTCATCCCTTGAAATATTAACAAATAATGGGGCTTGAATCCATATCCCTGGGTTCGGGGGCAGCTCAAACCTCAACTGTTGACACCTCACACCAAATCACTGTATTCCCCAGGGATATAATTTATTCAATGTTACATGCTATGGTTTGGGAAAGTGCATTATACTGGGATTTTGTAATCTTTTCAGTCTCAAGGTAAGTGAAATAAAGCCCCCAAAGAATGGAACCTTTAAGCAAAAGAAGGAGAAAAGATATTCATTAAGGACCTTCTATCTCCCAGGCACTGTGATAGCACTTCACCTATTTCACGTCATTTCATTCTCAAAACAATCCTCTGAGACAGTTATCTCCACTTTCTTGATGAAGAAACTTGACTCAGAGAAATTAGGTGCAGTGCCCAAACCATATGTAAATTTGGGTCTGGGTAACTTGAAAATCTTCTAACTGTCTATTGCCCATTGATATTCTGGAATGCAGAATCTGGGGAGAAATTTCCTCTTCATTCAAGAAGGAAGAGAGAAGAAGGCAGAGGAGACAGTGACCTACCCAAGCCCAGCACGATAAATACAATATGGAAGGGTCTTGACATACTAGTTAGCCCAGCTCTTCTCATGTACACATGAAGACATGGAGGCCCTGTAACTCAATTCTCTCAAAGCTGAGTCTGGATGGAACTTTGTGTAAGGAAGAAGAGAAGACAGGGGAAGAAACTGCACATAAATGTGGTTTGGAGCTCTCTAGCTGCCTGTCATGTGAGGGAGGCCTCTTTGGAAGGTCCAGCCTCTATCAAGCCTCTCCAGGTGACACAGTGTGTAACAGCAATAAGCCATGCCCATTAAGCCCCGTCCAAATTCCTGACACAAAGAATTATGAGAAATGTGATAGTTTTTGTTTTAAGCCACAAAGTTTTGGAGCTTATATGGTGATAGATAAGAAAAACACCTCCAAAGACTGTGTCTTATAGAGGAAGAACAATTCCTTAAACTAAAAATCTGTTAGCTGCTTCTTGTAAAAGTTGGAGTATTCAGGCTAAGGAAAAATTTGTAGAGCCACTGGGACTCAAGTCCTCAAACCCAGTGCTTAAGCTGGAACATATCTCATTACCTTTGTATTCTCTCACTCACTTAACTTGAAATTCAACTTCTAGGAAAAGAGCCTTGAGTAGGACTAACTTGGGTTGGGGGCCCATCCCTTGCCCAGAAGTTGAGTATCCTCCAATCACTTGCTTGGTCCTGGAAAGTTGAATCTCGCGTGGTACGACAGGGGCTCTGCTTGCACCTTGTTAGAAGGATCCTGAGGAAGAAATGGGCTACTCCTCAGAACTTAAACCTTCCTAAATCTCCTTTCTGAAGCCTGGTTATATAACGTCTTTTTTCTATTTCAATATTGTCCTTCAATAAATTTCTTTTGTGCTTACAACCAAAGAACTTTAATACATAAATCCTAAGAGGAGATAAGGAAACTGAGTGCTCAGGAAGTGTGATTTAATTGTTCAAGGTGATTCCATTGTTCAATACAGAATTATATAGCCCAGGCTTTCTGACTTTCAGCCTAATGCCTCACTTCTATTCCAAAGGAAAAGCACGCCTATGAGAGACAATTCTCATTGTTCATATAGTGTGGTAGATTGAATTAGATACCCCAACAAAAGAAATAGTCTTAATGTTAACCTGCCTGCATGTGGGTGTGGACCCATTTACAAACTGGACCTTTGGAAGACTTATTTATGTATGGACTTATTTTTGAATAGGGTCTTCTAAGATCCTAATTAGTTGTGGCCCAATCAATTGAATTGGAAAGGGGGCTTAATCTGTATTACTGGAGTCCTTTATAAGCAGAAGAAATTTGGAAATCGTTAGTCTGAGAAAACCATACCAGTGAAAGCCACAGTGGGAGACCAAGATATCACCATGTGATGGGAGGTAGAGATGACAGCCAAGGAATGCCAGGATTGTTTCAAGCCGGCACCAGAATGCTACGGGGAGAAAATATGGCCTTGGTTTTGGACTTCTAGCTTCCGAAACCATTAAGACAATAAACTCCTTGTCATTAAACCAACCAAGGTGTGGTCCTTATCATGGCTTCTCTGGCAAACTAAGATAGATGGTGATCATGGAGTCAAAGACTACAACGGAAAGCAGTTAATGTCTTCAGGAATAGCCGAAATCCCCAGAATTGGAGGAAGGGCTAACCCTACAATTGACACTGTTCCATATTCAGTCGTTGCTCAGGAGATATTTAATTTGTAACTAAATGTCTGAACTATTTATTGAGTTATGTAATGATCTTATGTTTTGAATCATTCATAAAGAAATACATTTGTCCACATGCACAGACACAAAATTCACTTCTAAGAATTAATGAGAATCTAATTTATAATAAATGTGTTATTGGGAAAATTATTTTTTCTACTTAGTTGGTGTCAGCCATGAAATAAAGGGCTTCGGGTGCATTCATGAAATGTTCTTAAAACCCATATAAAATAGTTTACATTTATAAACCATTAAAAACTATGAACCTATTATTCACATATTTATTTAAATTATTAAATAAATTTCTGCTTTCTTTCTCTCTACTCTTGGGTACCTTTGTTTTTCCTCTATCTTCTCTGTCAAGAATAATTTTTTTATTATCCCCCCTTTCTTCATTGTTGAGATTTGCCCTTCAAACTCAAGATATATTCCTTATTTTCCACAATATATATTGGTGTTTACCCACATACCTTGCATTTTTATAGGCTTCAGTAATATTAGCTTTTCTTTTCTGAACCTTTATAGCTTTTTCATTCTGGCAATTAAATGAAGTTCTGACATTGTTCTTTTCCACATGTGCTTTCTGCTTCAAGGTTACACTGAAGACCGTGCATCTTTTTCCTGCCTTTACCTGCCTCACAGTTCTCAACATACTAATAAAACAAGAGATGCTTTTCATTCATTCATTTCTTCACCAAGTATTTAAGAAGAGCCTATGAACCACTAGGAATGGTGATATGCTCGGGCACACCAAGATGAATGTGAAGCCGTTCTTGGCTTCAAGGAATGAATGAATAATGAAAACCCCTCTCGTCCCTCTCAGTCACTGTTTATTCAAATATCCTATCACTGAAACAGGGAATGAAACCAACTGGAGTACTGCAGAGACTTGAGGCATAGCCAAGTGACACACTCCAAGAAAGAAATTCACAAAACTTGGAAAGTAGCAAGTGGAACTTCTCAGTGCCTTTGACTATCATAGAGGATGAGCGAGTCGGGCTGGGAGCCCAAACACCTGAGATCTGACCCCATTTCTGCTAAGACCAGCACTGTCTTGACTGTTGTTCAACAATAGACGGTCCACTTAGCCCCTTGATCTTTGGTCTCTAAAACATTGGAAAGTTGGATAGACAGTCTGTTTCCTGCCAGGTCTAAAATTACATGAACAAAGAAAAGTAAAATTCCTCCTGTCTTTAACCAGAACCAACAGGATGAAATTGGGAACATGGAAAGTGAGGGTAGTTGTGCGATGTAGTTCCCATTAAGAAGAACTTAACCGGATATAGAATTGTTCTCAAAGGGGAGAGATTAAAGCTTCTGTGGTTTAAGATATTGAAAAATAAATCCTGCCAAATTCCATGACATATAATGTCAACCTTCCCACAAAGACTTTGAAAACAAGTAGGAAAGAAATTAAAGAAACAAATAAATGGATATTATTCTTTCTTGGCTAGCTATCATTGTATTAAATATTTTACTAGTCCCCAGAAATATACCATGCTTCACTTCTTAAAAAGAATCAAAGGAAATGAAATGACAACAGAATAGATTTGCAAAATGCCCATTTAGAGTGACAAATTTACAAATAAACTTTTTTCCCCACTCAAGACTGCAGCTTCAAGATATCAAATGTGTTTGCTGTTTTGTACAGCACATCAGGATGTCAAGTTAACGAGACACAGGAGTGAATAATATGTCAGCATAACAATAAGCCTGAGTGACAAAGTAATCAAATACGAGGAAGACATTTTTGGGGGCAAAGTGAGAACAGCTGCAATAAGGTATGAGATAAATTGTTCAAGATTCATTGAGCTCAGGAGACCCAGGTGGGAAACAAAAGAAGCAGTGGGAGTTTAACATGAGCTCACATTGTGTCCAAGTCCAAGGATGTAGGAAAACTCTCTAGAGATCAAAGAAGCACTGTGGAATCAAACGGCACTCAAGAGAGCAAAGCATGTTTAAAGGTATGCAGATGATTTGGATCATTGAGACCAAAGACAGAGAGAATTAATGGATCAGAACCATTGAAATATAAGATTTCCATAATGTTATTTTACTTTCTTTTCAAAATTCAGTGTTCTTCCTTGGAAATATGTACTGTGCCCCTGGAATGAATTCCCATATAGCATAGGAGGAGTACTTGAATTGGTTCCAAGGAGGCAGAAGGCAGAAAAATTAAAAAAGGATGTCCAAAAATGTGGCCAGAAGTGTAGACAGCTGTGAAATAAAACAGACGTACAAAGTCTCCAACTGTAAGAAAATATATTCTCAAATGTGAAAAAGTCTGTTAACATATAAGTGAGACAAGAGTAACGTTACACCTTAATGGAATTGAATTCAAGTTTAAACAAACATCAAGGTGGTTAGGCTTTTTAATAAAGTCAGAAAATTCAAACAGATGACTCCCCTGGTAACAATATCTCAAACACCTTATACATGCCTTGTATTTCATGTCTGGTAGCTATGTTAACTCTTAGACTTTTCTATTTGTAAAATGGCCAACACAGAATTGGGATGAGACTTCAGTAAACCTCAACAAAGATGTATAAGCACATTGAGATTTATGGATGAACTGAAACACATATATCAGAAAATATTAGGAAAGATAAGGTTTCTTTTTCCCTGTGCTCTGCTCTGTGGGGATGTTTTAAAGTAGCACACATTGAAACCCAAACATTATCAATACTAACAAAGACGGATGTTGTGGTAGAGGTAGACAGGGGGCATGGATGGATGGCCTAGCCAAAGCACCTACTTTATTTCAGAGGACAAGTGGAAGTGAGGGAAAATAGGGCAATAAGAAAAAGAAAGTATCCTGGAAGCTTATTAAAATCTCTTGTATTTGTGCTGGGTTTTGCATTTCACAAAGTTTTCTGCAAAAACTATCATTACCACCATTTTCCATATGAGTAAACTGAGGTTTGGGGAGATTTCTAATTTATCTAACACTGTGTTAGGTGGAAATCAAGTCTGTTTCCAGGTCTTCCAACACCAGTCCAGTGCTGTTTCCATTCTACTGCTTGCTAGTTTTCTTGATACAATGAAATCTGCAATGGAGGAGCATTTGGACATTATTCAAGGGTTTTGCCTACTAAAGTAGCCAAAGGTACTTGTTAAAGAGTTTTATATATTCTGTGCTAATCCTATTTTAAGAAATCCCAAACTATCTATTCCAAATGTACTGAAAGAGACAAGGGGCCAAGAAAGAATTTTCTGTGCCTTCCACCCTGACGAGATTGTGTGGGTAGAAAAGGGAGAAGAAGGAAATTAACATTCATTGAGCATCAATTGTTATAGGTTTAAATTGTGTCCCGAAAAATATATGATGAAATCCTAATTCCCAGGACCTCAGAATGTGACCTTATTTGGAAATAGGGTTGTTACAGATAGAATTAGTTAAATTAATATGAGGTCACACTGGGGTAGAATGGGCCCCTAGTCCAGTAGACTGGTTTCCTTATAAGAAGAGAAGAGACAGACAAGACAGAGAGACAGAGGCAGAAGAAGGCCACATGAAGATGGATAGGCAGAGATTGGAGTGATGAAGCTACAAACCAACAAACCACCAGAAGCTAGGAAGAAGCAAAGAGGGATTCTGCCTAACAGGTTTCAGAAGGAGCCTGGCCCTGGCGACACCTTGATTTCAGACTTCTAGCCTCTGGAACCGTGAGACTATAAATTCCTGTTTTTTAAACCACTCAGTTTGTGGTACTTTGTTACAGCAAACCACTAACTGTGCCCCAGACAATGGACTATGTGCTTCATATGTTACTTTTAATCCCACCCTGAAGAGTAAATTTTATAGTTCCCATTTTATTGCTGAGAAAACTGAGGATCAGGGAAGTCAAGAAACATTCCCAATGTTACCAAGCTAGAAGGCAATGGAGCTGGGACATAAAAGTAAGTTGGTCTGATTTCAAAACCTCTGGTTTCCACTCCACCATGTTGCCTCACAACATGCATATTTGAGATTTACAGATTGCAACATGCATTCTCATACATCATTTCACTTCGTCTGCAACACTGAGCTCTCTGCTCATAGCAGGAGCCCTGCTTCGCCCCTTCAACCAGGAATAAGAGGAAAAAATGGGTGGAAGAGGAGAAGGCTCTGGTGTCTTCTCCCAAGACCAGGATATGAACCTCTGATGTGGAAGAGAGAAGCAAATGGTGCCATTTTAATAGCCAATACCTGTTCCATTGCCAGCACAGTATAATAACACTTCACTACATAGTCCCTGTGTAGGCTGCACCTTCCACACATATTTTGAGTTTTGTTTTTGTTTTAACAAACAGCAGACTGTAAACTGCAGTGCAGAGGGGCCATTTCTCAATGTAGGCATCACACTTTCCCTTTTAGAACATGAGGGCTGCACTGAGTCGAATTACTAAATAGTATCACAGAAGGAAAAGGCTCACCTGTATGCAACTGGAGATTGCTTTCTCCTGGGGAGGGTCGGGGTGAGGGTGGGGGGCATGGAAATCACATTTAGTCCTGTGGCCCAATAGGGAAGTGTTAATTTTCTAGGCACGGGGAGAAACTGCTGCACCCTCACTCCAGATTTCTTCACTCCCATCCTCAGAAGCCTGCTTACACACTATATTGTGCCTATTAATAAAATAATATGGAAAAATAAATCAGTGATCTTTGTAGTTCAGGAAAACAAATATATGCTTCTCTAAAGTATTAGGATAAATAACGATAACAGCAATTACAAATAATTTCAAACATCTTGCCTTCACACAATAACATTTTTTATTTCTCGCTCATATCACAATCAGATGAAGATTGGACAAGTATCTTTGGTTGGCCCTTTCTCCACATGGTGACTCAGACAATCAGGCTCCTTCCATCTTGTGGCTTCTCCTTCCTGTGGCTTTCCAGTGGCTCTAGAATTTATCCACTTAGCTTTTAGGGTGGGAGGCAGGGAGAGAGAAGTGTGGGGAAGATACACTGTTACTTAACTGCCTCAGCCCAACAGTAGATTTCTGCTCATATTTCATTGTCCAGAGCTAGAAATATGGACAACCTAATTGCAAAGAAGGCTGGGTTATGTAGACAGGCACTAACACCATACATTTATTTCATTCTTCTTTCTTTGCATAACCATAATCCCTCCCTCCCCAAGGGACACAATACAGAGCCCTGTAAGTCGCTGCACACAACTCAAGCCCAGAGCTCCCAGCAATGCCCAGTCCTCTTGTGCAGGCCCAGATACAGCTCTTCTTGGTCTGGCAACCTATGAACTAAAAATACAAATTATGCGCCCCCTCTCACATGCAATGTACAATGTTGGAGCAGGGAAATGTTAATGACAATAAGAGCTTTCATTCAAACAGCAGAAGGCAGTGATGCCATAGTCCTTGACCCACAGCATTTAAGGGCTGCCTTTGGGTAGACCAGGAAGGCCTTTCCTTGAGGGCAGAGAGAGTTCCATGATTCGGCTCTTAATCTGCTCTCTGGAGGAAACCCACTGTCCATCCCTCTTCATGGCCCCCATTTCCTAGCTTTGGAAAGAGTCTCCTTATCCATTATTTTCCTAGACATCTAAGGTAGGGGGTTAAGGAACATACCTTCCTTTGGGACCATACCGCCTTTGAAGTCTGCCTCCTGCTAATGGAAGGTTTGAATCCTAGATTCTTTTGAGTATTGAGCAATCAGAAATCTCTGGAATTCAAACGACATTTATAGCATATAGTTTCTCCCAAAACTAAGTAGACTCAGGATCAGTTTTCTTCAAGTGCCTCCACCTTTATTTTCATTCTCTGTGCTAATGGTCATACTTACAGTTCTATTCTAGATATGGATTTTTCATAGGATAACAAACCTTCATAATTTACCTGGAAAAGGGGTTTTACAGAATGGAGAACTTTCAGTGATGAAGCCAAGAAAGTCCCAGGCAAACTGTGCTAAGTTGGTCAGCCTAATTTTTCAAGTCCACATTTTAATTTCTGCTTCCTTGTCTGCATATCTCTCCCTCTTTCATCTTAATAGCTGCTATGTTGAGGTTATCTGGGGTGATGGGTGGGAAGACCAAACTCTGAGTAATGGTAAAGGTCTTTGACTTAAAGCATTTTCAAATTTTATTTCTGGTTGATAGACTTTTGTAACACTGGCAAATTTCTAAACCCTCTCCATGTTTCTATTCCCTTTCATTTATGTTTGTACAATAGCAGATTGATTCCTGAGCTCCTCTTTTCATGGCCATACCTTGTTAACTGCAGCCAATAATAGCAGATTAGCACTGTGAATCGCTATAATACTTTCTAAACACGTTTTCTAGAACTGGTAGACAGAAGAATTGGTCCTTTGGTATCACAGGCAACAATTTTGTCAAAATTTTTGCTTCTATGTATAGCACGAATCATGGTCTTTGTGGCTTCCAATTGTGTTTCCTTGCTGGCAGCCATCTAATACTCAGCCAGTGCCACTATACTAGGGATTTATATGTCAGCGTCCCTCTTCAATGCACCCATTTCTGTATTTGTTAGAGTAGTTAATACAAGCACCTCTATAAAATACACCCCAAATCTCAGCGACTTAACAATAAAAGTTTTTTCTCAGTTATAGCACAGATAAAGGCAGGTCAAAGGGCTCACCTCCAAGCACTGACTCAGATATTCAGTTTTTTCCACCTTGTGGCTCCACCACTGGTGGCCTCCTGGTTGCCCTGGCTTCTCAGAGCCACGGGGCAGAGGAGGAAAGCCTGGGGAGGGCAGAGCAGGTAGTTAACCACATGCACTTGAAAGGGACACACATCCCTTCTCACATTCCATTGGTTACAACTCCACAGTGGCCAACTTAACTGTGAGTCTATAACGTAGAGGAGACAGGGACATCAGTAAGCACACGTGATTGTTCCAACTTATAAAGGGCCCTGAGAAAGGCCTCTGGCAGGGAAAAACTCTGGTGCTGCCCATTCCTGAGGTTCCATCCCCTATTCTTGCCCATGTTCTGTGATGGAGAATCCCTTCTCATTCATAATTGATGCACACTAAATTGAAATAAAAATTAAATGAAGGATTTATTAATGACAATGTCTTGTGTTAAAGAAAAGTGGGGGAACTTTAGGCTAAAAGGCTTAAAGTGGGGCTGGAGAGCTGTGCTTACAGAAAAGCCTTCAGGCCATCCATGAAGCCCCCACACTGACTGTTTTAAGTGAGACCTAAGCAAGTAGCAAAACCACTCTCTTTATGAGAAAATAAAGCCTATTTCTAAGACTCTAACCAACTTCTTTTATTTTTTTCTTCTTCTTTGTCTCTTTAAGAACCCTTGCCTAACAGCCTCAACTTGGTACACAATTTAAGTTGCTACCAAAGTCTGTGCTCCCAAATTGCAAATCTAAAATCCCAGATAAGCACTTCTGTTGTTTTACAGCTGCTCAGTTTATTATTTCTCGGTCAACATTTAATTGACCTCCTTGCTGCTGCCATAAAAAGTGGCTTTTATTCTGGGGTGTGCATGACTCCCATTGGGGAACTCAGAAGATTTTCCAAGAAGCTCACAGTCACACATAACCCTCAACTTCCATCTGTACTTTTCCCTAAAATTGTTATGCCTGAAATGGTTCTTACAGTCAAGGCGCCCCAGGTCTTGTTTCCCATATTCCCTTTTATAATTGCCCCTCTACCATTTTCAAAAAGAAGGGCATTCTTCTCCCATCCTGAGCCCCAAATTTACTATGATTCATTGCAGTAGAATGATAATGGTAAAAATGATAACAATAATAATGGCTCAACAAAGAATGTCTTCACTGAATTAATTTGAATAATTGACATCACTCACTCTTTTAGTTGAAACACTATAATCCTTCAGTAAAGATTTTTTAAAGAGTATTTTCCTGCCTTAGGGATCAAACTGTCGTGTCATGAACTGGATACTTTGGCTCATGTTTGAATGTCAGCTTTTGTTTAATTGACTTGATTCTTCCATTCTGCAATTAAAGTCAAATAACACACTGCTCCTGTGGCAGAGTCATGCAACTGCATGGCAAAAAGAGCAGGAGAAAGAGTTTAGCCAGGTGACAAAGTTTTGACAAAGCTCTTCACCTTATTTCTCTGTTTTGAGATAGAATTCAGAGGTTTCCACCAAGACATAAATTAACACCCATACTTGAATTGAAAAACTGAAATCATGCTCTCTTTTTCTGAGGGAAAATAAATCTGATTTGACTGATTAGATCACAAGGACTGGGTTTGGCCATCTGGTTACATGTCAGGCATATTCCATTAATTGAATGAGCTATATATGTAATTTTGAAGTTTAGATTTTAAATATTTAAAAAGTCCATTGTTCTAGTTTGTTAGCTGCCGGAACTCAATATACCAGAAATGGAACGGCTTTTAAAAGGGGAGTTTAAGTTGCAAGTTTACAATTCTAAGGCTGTGAAATTGTCTAAATTAAAGCAAATCTATAGAAATGTCCAAATTAAGGCACCAACACAAGGTTACTGTCACTCAAGAAAGGATGATAAAGTTTGGGGTTTCTCTCTCAACTGGAAAGGCACATGGTGAACATGGCGATGTCTGCTAGCTTTCTCTCCAAGCTTCTTGTTTCATGAAGCTCTCCCAGGGACATTTTCCTTCTTCATCTCCAAAGGTCTCTGGCTAGAGGACTCTCAGCCTCGTGGCTCTCTCATCATTCTCAAAAGGAACTCTCTCCAAAATGTTTTCTCTTTTAAAGGATTCCAGTCAAGGCCCAACTGGAATGGGTGGAGTCACATCTCCTTCTAATCAAAAGTTAATACCCACAACTGGGTGAGTCATATCTCCATGGGAACAATCAAAAAGCTCCCAGCCAGCAATATTGAATGAGGATTAAAGGACATGGCTTCTCTGGAATCTACCACCGATTCAAACCAGCACATCCATTTTAACATAAAATATTCTATCAAAATTCTAGCTATTGGTAATAGTGTACTAAAGTTATTTTTTCCCCCAAACTATTTCAAATTATACTGGGTTAAACAAAAGATCTCTAAAGTAAAAAAGTAACAGGAATATTTAATGGTAATTTTTAAGCCTTGGTAAAACCTCCTTGAGAAACTGAGTGACTTAAATGACTAGATAACAAATCCTTTTGTAGATCAAGTTGTTTTCAGTATTTTTCCTCCAAAAAAATTAAAAGAAGATCTGATCATATTGTCAACAAGCCAATCATTAACATATTTATAATAATTCAAAAAGTGAATATGCCATATAACTTGGAAGATGGTAAAATAAATGAGTGCATGTGTATATACCAACTACAACAGCAAACTAGATTAAACTTGACACTGAACCAATTTCATTCTGACAATAGCTGACTGATATTCAGTCATGATGTTTCACCAGTAAGGCTGTGCTGGATTGAAGCTATTGTGTAACCAAAAAAAAAAAGGCCAATTTCTTTCAATCCATTCCTGTGGGCACAGATCTATTTTAGGTGGGACTTTTTGATTAGTTTTTTGAATTGAGATATGACCCACCATTTCAGTTTAAGGTCGGTCTTCATTCTTTACTGGAGTCCTTTATGAAAGGATAAAAGACGGAAAGACCAAGAGAGAGAACGTATAGAGAAATGCTCTGGAGATGCTAAGAGAGGACCCACGATGCTCAGAGAGAAAGCCATTGGAATCAGAAGCTGAAGGCAATGGAACCCAGGAGGGAAGGAACGGCAGCTGTCACCATGTGCCTTCTCACGTGACAGAGGAATCCTGGATGCCAGCAGTCTTTCCTCAGGGAAGGTATCTCCCTTTTGATGCCTTAATTTGGATATTTTCATAACTATAGAACTGAATTCCCTTTGTAAAAGCCAACCCATTTCTAGTATATTTCATTCTGGCAGCTTTAGCAAACCGAAACAAGGGACTAAGCTATTGAATTACTTCCATACTACGCGGTAAGTAGTTAGTGCTTTGAGCCCTTGAGTAGACCCTGCAGCCCATGGCTATTTCCCATTTCCCAGGTTCTGCTGAGCTCTCTGGGACCAGTAATTTTTCCCTGGAAGCCTGTTTCAGAGGTATAGCCTTTGAAGTGGAGGGTGTCAGTGTCAGTGCTGTATCAGTTATTACATATTTTTAATATCACCCAAGGCAATATTCTTCCAAAGCCTGGAAAAATTCCAGCCCCGTTCACCTCATTAAGAGACACATTTCAGAATAAAAATAACCACCACCTTCATTTCATAAACCATAATCAAATGATGACTTTCAGCAATACTTAGTGATTAATATCAGAAACAATTGGCAACTGGTTAATAGGAAAGTGAACATTCAAATAGGTTGAAGTGCTACTGTTATTTGCCAAAGAAAGGGAAAAATTTAACTCTTTAGTAAAAGCATCAGATTGGCATATTGTAATCTAGAGGTCATGCTTAGTATCTCTAACTTGGTAATTAGATACTGTGCATCTTCTGCTGTGATACACCATGATTTATACAACATCCCTAATATCTACCCTACCCAAAAATGCCTAACTTAAATCAATCAAGCATTAATGTTTATAAAGCCAAATGACGTCATGAGGAGTCAATCACAAAAGTCCAGAATATAAAGGATTCTGAAGGACAATTGCCCAACCCCTTCACCCAAGTCCAGATTATTAAAGATGGTGCTAGATTAAAAAGAGACTTAAAGGAAAGAACAACTATGCAACAGATAATCCTGGGTTAGATAGTGTCTTGAACAAGTCAACTGTGAAAAATATTTGTAGATCAACTAGGAAAATGAGTATTATCTATTATTAGAGGAGCTAAAAATGTACTAAAATGAAAAGTGGATATCATTGACTGGAAAGAGCTGGGAGCTGAGTATTCTGAGTAGTGCAATCTCATTCTGGTTAATATATATGCACACACACACACACACACACACACAGAAAAAGATTTGTAAAGATATGCACTGCAAAATAAATAACTAAGAAGTGAGAATGTGAAGTTTTAATTTTTTGAAATTTTGTTTGATGGTAATTTTCTAATTGTTTATAATACACATATTTAAAAAGCAAAGAACATAAAAACATTTCAAGTACCAAAATAATATTCTATGATACATTATGTAAGGAGAGTTTAATAGATATATGTGTATGAGGAGACAAAAACTGTGAAATTTCTGGCTAATATCTTTTTGTATTTTTTTAAATGGATGATGGAAGGTATATTGAAAAATAATAATGAGATTCTTCTCCTCCCTGGGGTTCATTTTAGCTGATGGAATCAATACTTGGCTGATTTTTTTTAGTCACTTCCGTTTCAAGGCCTTTGTGCAAACACCAATTTATTTACCAATAGGGCCTGATCTGGATTTACCCCAAAGAAAAGCTTTATCATGAACATTTAGGAAGGTAAAGTTTATTTTATAAATATTTATGTTTGGTTGAAATATTGAGGAGTAAATTAAAAAGAAAGCTTCACACAATATCTTCGCTTTCATAAAAAGAGACTGTTAATTGAGAAGTGTTTTAATTGTCTCAATTATCTTTGAATTTATGCTTTTAAAAAGACATTAAAAGTGTTTTAGATACTTAGTTCTAAAACCAACTTGTCTTTCATGCTTCCAAATCAGCACATTTCTAACTCTTAACATATACCCTATCTCCATGATTTAGTGTTATTTTCAACTTTTTCCTGGCTGTGAAAATAACATATGCTCGTTAAAGAAACTAGATTGCATAAAAGCACAGAAAAATGTGTTTGTAATCCAATAGCCCCCAAACATATATTATTAAGATTGTAATATATCTGTGTTGTTTCTATAATATTTTACTAAAAATAACTGTAATGATAAACCAATCTAGAAGAATATATTTAACTCCTTATTGGAAAGTTTAAAATTTAGTTTAAATTGTATTTTTGTTTTTGTTGAAGAGAAGTATGTTAGAGTAATCAGCTAAACATTTCAAGTACAAGAATATTATTCTATGATACATTATGTAAGGAGGGTTTAATAGATATATGTGTATGAGGAGACAAAAACTGAAATTTCTGGCTAATATCTTTCTGTGTGTATTTTTTTTAATGGATGATGGAAGGCAAATTGCTATTTTTATTCTACTTGGTATATGAGAAGAGTAACATGGTAACACTTTAAAATGTCAGTGCTTATGATATGTTGGTAATTATTAAATTTATTATATTCTTCTTTAAATTTATGTTGAAAGAAATTTAGGATGTTAACTTAGAATGCATGGTGTGAGGGACATCTTTAAAAATTATTTTAGCAAAATTAGGAAAACTTTGAAGTAAACTGCCATTTAATCCTATAAAGAAAATACAGAGTTCAGGCTCCTCGAGTATACTCACTGTGTCGCCGTGTCCTGAAGACTGTGTGCTCAGATCCCTAAATTCTAGGTTCTAGCCATGCTGAAACCTGGAGCCACCTTTGTCTTCCTAAAGTAAATTCAATTGTTACGTCTTGAAGGTTCAGGCAGCCATAAACCACACTCGAGTTTGATCTTGTGCATTGTTGATTTACAACATCAGTTGAATCCACAACCGCCCCAGAACTCTCTGTGAAAATCCTGCTATCAATCAGAAAAGAATCAGAATATATTGGATAAAATGGAAAAATTGGAGAACTCTAATTCACAATTCTGACCTTCTCTTGCCTACTATGGCAGCCCCTCTACTTTTTTTGAGGAGGCTTACCTTTTCTTGCCTGAGTTACTAATCAAATGGAAATAAATTCTTCTCATACCTCAACCCACATCTATACTCACTGTCTCCAGATTATAAATAAATTAGAAATCAGCCTGCCCCCCCCCCCGGATGCAATTTTAAAAATTAAGCTCAAGAACAGAAAACGTCATATGGATGACTTATGTTCTGTGTCTGAATATGGGTTAAAAACACTGTAAAAAATATTTAACCCTACTCACTGATATGCAGGCTTAATTATTTAGGGACAAGTGTACCTATGTCTGCAATGCACAAAGAAAGATGAACTGATGAAAGGTAGAGGGATGAATAAATGGATACAAATGTGATAAAACAAACAAATGTGATGGATGCTAATGGCAGAATCTGGCTAGTGGGGATACAGGTGTTCACTGTAAAATTCTTTAATCATTTCTGTGTATTTTTAATTTTTCATAGCTCCTGGAAAACAGTGATGCTGCTGATTTTTGTAGGCAAAAATAAGGCATATTTATAGAAATCTTTAATGAGGGTGCTGATCTAAAGAGGAAAGTATTCCATTTTTAAAATCAGGTTGAAGCTGGTTCTAATTCTAACAATTGAGAAAAATGGTCACTTACCTGACCCCAAACCTGAAGCTCCTCAGATGGATGCGAGACTGTCTACCCTGAGAAAGGACACTACAATCACAATCACAAAGTCTCACTCAGGATCTGCCTTTTAGGCTTTTTGAAAGAGATTTAGGGAAGTTTATTGGGATCTAGCAGCAAATAGTTTTGTTTCTAGACACTTCATAGTACTATGACAATGAGTCTGAGATGAGACTCAGGTCTCATTCTATGGCTATTCTACCTGTTCTTCAGTGCAGAGGTGTAAATAAAATCCTCAGCAATAGGCAGGGTTCCTACATGGATCCCCAGAGCCATGCGTGAAGCTCGTGTGGTAAGAATGACAAAAGCCTGAGGCTTTTTCCCTTCATGCCAATGAAACAAATAAAAAACAATACTGCACCACTCTTTGATTTAGAATATAGTGACATCTTCAGTCTTGAAATTTGCAGTGTGGCAATTCCCCTCACATCCCCATTTAATTTTACAGTAAAAAGTGCAGATATTGCATTGGCCTTAGAAAGCAGGAGTGGATTATTATAGGGTCAAGAATGTGGTATGACTTAAATTACAGTTAATGCAATTAGAATGAGAGATACAGCCCATGATACCTGGCATACAATAAACCGACAAATGTTTGTATAGTGTCTTACTAAATAGAAATAACCATAAGCAGTATGCTTCTATCTGTCAGGAACAGCAATATAATTTTTCCTTAGGTTTACATATCCCCTGCAAAACTGTGCCACAATTTATTTTCTGGGGAACTTTGCCATCCCACAAGTCAGTGATTACATTGGTCTATTACATGGATGAAGTCATTAAAGGAGTAATGTTTCTATCAAGGAATTGAGCAATGATTCTACTGAAATGAAAAATGGCCATTTGGGGCTCTTCATGCCACTAAGGGAACAGACATAAAAAGGGTTGACAGTGTTGACTATAATCATTGATCATAATTATCAAGGAGATAAAGAGTTGCTTTTTCACATTGTGGCTAGAGAGGAATATGGATGAAATCACAGGGATGACCTCATATGACCATGCCTAACAGTAGAAGTTAGTGGGAAATGGCTGCAGTCCTATATAGGAAGGACTATCAGCGACTCAGATCTCAGGAATGAAGATTTGCATCATCCCCCTGGGTGAAGAACACCAACTGGTTGCTGTACTAGATAAAAGCAAAGAGAAAATGACTAGGTAGAGGACAAAGAAGATATGAATACCTGCTATGGCCTCACGGTCACTAGCCTAGAAGTGTAGCTCTACCTGATGCCCCTTCCATGATGTCTCAAATATAATATGTATATATTTTGCCTAAATTCCAGTTTGTTTCCTTTCTTTACCCCACTGTGGTTCTCAATGGTGAACTTACAATTTAGTTTATAATTGTAGTATAACAAACCTCGTTGTGAGAACTAAAGGAAAAAGAAACCTAACTGGGAATCCTAGAGCTTAGAATTGAAAGCAACAACTGATGGAACTTTCAGTTTTCTTCTTTTGGAAACATAGAGAATGCAGTTTACTTGCTAAGAAGGCTAGGTAGGTGAGAGTATTGCTTTGGGAAAGGAATAGGCTCAATAATGAGGACTGACTATGACTTTGGGCTGACAAAGGGAACGTCTGAGTCATGGTAAGAGGAAGTGCTCCCTCTCAGTAGAGAGTGAGACAAGAAGACCAGTTGGCCCCTTTCTATGACCTCAGGCAGTAAGAGAGGAGGCTAACACAATTAGTGCTCCCAATGGATTTGACATTGAAACAGGCAAAAAAATTAATCAGAGCAGTGGTGATTTTCATATTCTAGATGTTCCAATATTATTGAATGTTCAGGAATGACAGCACATGTGATTGAATAATGAAACTCTTCTTATGAAGTGACCTTGGCCATATTTCCTGCAGCCTATGCTCTCTGGATTCCTATCAATCCTCTAAAGATGATTCTATGAGTTCCCAGAAACCTTGGGGTACCTGATATCATTCCAATAAATTCTTCTTAATTTATCCAAAATTAGCACCTCTTCCTTAAAACCAAGAGCCATGGCTCATGTAGGGATGTGTCTAATACACTTTGCTCAGAGGAATTACTAAGCAACGAAACTGCATTGTTCTCACAGGTAAGGAGGTAGGATATAAGGTTTTTGTGTTAGGTAGGATTCTCTAGAGAAACAGAAACCACAGTACAAAACTGTAAATATGAAATTTATAAAGGGGTCTCATGAAACTGTAGGAATGGGGGAGTCCAAAATCTGCAGGGCAGGCTGTGAAGTTGGCAGCTTCAATGAAGGATCTGGAAAAACTCCACAGCAGAGGTTTGCTGACTGAAGAAGCAGTAAAAAAGTCTCTCTTCTTTCTTAAAAGTCTTCAACTCATTAGATTATCTCATAATGGGAGGCATGCCTTAGTTGATTGCAGATGTAATCAGCCACAGATACAATCAACTAACTGATGATTTAATCAACCAGCCATGAAATATCCTTGCAGCAATGGTGAGGCCAGTGCTTACCTGACCAGACAACTGGGCATAATCATTTGGTTGAAACCAGAACCGAACATCACAGTGCACCCCTTGTCAACTTGGCAGCTATACATGTCATATTGAAACATGCTTAATATCCAAATAAAATACAATAACAGACATATATTTCCCCTATTAGTACTCAATTGTCCTGCATACAACCAGAACTGCACTACATCTCTCCAGAATAGGATATGAGTCCTTAGGTAACATTCACTCTTAAACTTCCTATCCTATGCCTTAAATACTATAGCACAAACAATACAACTTATGTCATATAATAAGTGGAAAACAAGATATTTACTTATGTACAGATGCAAACATACTCGTAACAAAACAGGGAGGAAATATTCATACAATCACAGTCCTCATTTCTGTAACTGGTCACGTGGTCATACTTCATGTTTATTACTACCTTCTTTTACTACCCATTCCATGTTCCTTTTACCTTCAGCAGGCACTTCAGCTAACCGTGCTTCTTTACCAGGTGGGGTGACCCAGACCTCCATTCCTGAAGTTTCTGGGCCATTGGTAGTCATGTCTGGATTGGGTTGTTGTAGTTTTCCAGTGACTAATCACAGGGCATGGTAGTACAAAGAGATGCCCTAGGAGATCTCCTTTATTCCAGGAAAACTCTTCTTTACCTCCATTGTGTGGTTGCAGTCTTATTTCCCCTTGATAATCAGGATAAGGCATGCCAGACAGAACAGTAATCCACTTTTGTGCCTGTTGATTCAGTGGCATGAGTAGCCCAAAGAGGCCAGGTGGCAGTTTTAACTTGCAGTTCTATGAAATTGCTCCTGGTAGGAGCACTCCTCCTTTTGGAACTAAGGCATGTAGACCAGCAGAGCTTAAGGTTTCAGGGATAGGAAGCAGAAAATTTAATAGTGGATCAATAGGGGTGATAGTGAATGGTGCCACTCCCATTTTCACCCCTTAATTCCTGGACCTGTCAACCCTGACTATGGAGAAACAGCACAATACAGTAGATGCTGATTCAGAACATACATAGCCTCCTGGAGAACACTGTCTCAGCCCTGCAAGGTATTGCCACCTAATTGGCATCATAAGTACATCTTCAAAAAGCCATTCTACCGTTCTATCAACCCAGCTGCCTCTAGATGATGGGGAACATGGTAAGACCATACAAGTTAAGACTTTTGCCTCATATAAGTGTACAATTACAATAATCTAATGGTGATGTTTTGAGTATCTCTTTGCCAACTCACCCCATGGACTGTCAGTGCCATCTTGATTTTTGGAAACAGAGTCATTAGTGCCTCTGAATCTAGTCAGAGTAGAGAACCAATTGTAAAAACCCATTTTTAAGATTCTATTTCTCAAAAACCACTCCTGGTACCAAACTGTGTCAGTCAGGGTTCTCTAGAGAAACTGAACCAACAGGAGAGACCGGTAAATATGAGCTTTATAAAGGTGTCTCACGCAACGGTTGGGATGGAAGAGTCCAAAATCTGTAGGGCAGGCTGTGAAGCTCACAGCTCTGATGAAGGGTCTGGATGAACTTCACAGGAGAGGCTTGCTGGCTGAAGAGGCAGTCAAAGAGTCCTTCTTCTTCCTTAAGAGCTTTCAACTGATTGGATTATCTTGTTGTGGAAGAAATGCCTTAGTTGATCACAGATGTAATCAGCTACAGATACAATCAACCGACTGATGATTTAATCAATCAGCTATGAAGTCTCCTTGCAGCAGTGGTCAGGCCACTGTTTGCCTGACCAGAGAACTGGGCGAAATCATTTGGCCAAGTTGACACCAGAACCCACCATCACAGTTTTCTAGCAACTCAGGGGAAGATGCCTCATTACTGCACCAGAATTACCAATTCCAAGAGTTAAAACCTTGAAAGAAATTGTCATATGTATGTATATTTACTTAACTATTAATGAATTTGAACATTTTCATACTTTTTGGGTCCCATGTATTTATTTTCCATAGATTACTTACTCATATTTATTATCTATTTTTGGTATTGGATTGTTGGTCTTTGATTCTGGTTTATAAGATTACTTTATATGATTTCCTTAACCCTCTGCCAGACATAGATGCAGAAAATATTTTTCAAGTTTGTCTTTTCCCCCTTCTTTTTTCATTAAGTAGGATTATTTTCTTAATTTGAAAAGCTATATATGTCTACTGCATAGAGGGATAATGGATGCTAGTTACATTATTTTATATGCTTTTTTGTATGTCTGAAAATATTCATAATAATAAAAAGTAATGTAATGCTGTGAAAATATCAAACATAAAAGTGTATATGGTAAAAAGCATGAAAGCATGTCTCTTTTTCAGACTCCTAGTTCCCTTCTCAGAGACAACTACTATTAAAAAATTTTTAAAGTAATTGATATTATTCCAACTTCTCACATCTCTCAATACAGTATTAGTTTTGAAGAAACACAAGGGTCATCTACAAACTAAGATGAAATATAACAAATTAACCAGTGACGAAATACATATTAACCACATTTTGTAGCCTTGAAGAGTCACTTGGTCAGCAACATAGCTCCTAGTCTCTGCCCTCCCACTGTGGCAGAGATTAGGTTCACTATTCCATTTCCTATTTGTGGTAGATTAAACTATGTACGCCCAAAAAAGGCATGTTCTTAACCTAAATTTGAGTTCCTGTGGGTGTGAACCCATTTGTAAATGGGTTCAAAGAATGTGGACCCTTTGAAGCTGAATTAATTACCTGTTAAGGTGTAGACTCATCTGTGAATAAGGTCTTCTAAAATCCTATTTAGGTGTGGCCAAACTGAATCAGGACGGGTGTTAATCCATATTACTAGAAGCCTTATAGAGAGAACACCACTGAAAGAAGTCTAAAGACAGGGAAAACTGGAAGAGCACACACATGAGGGAGGGGAGAGAGAGAGAGAGAGAGAGAGAGAGAGAGAGAGAGAGAGAGAGAGAGATCATCAAGTGACGGGAAGCAGAGATGCAAGCCAAAGAATCCCAAGGATTGCAGCAAGCCAGCACCAGAACACTACAGGATTTGGGGAGAGAGCACAGCCTTGCAGACACCTTGATTTTGCATTTCTAGCCTCCAAAACTGTAAGACACTAAACCCTGTTGTTAAGCTAACCGACTGTGTGGTATTTGTTATAGTAACTCCTTGCACACTTTCTATGTTCACAACCAGAATGCATGTCCCTTTGTAGTTAGGTGTGGCCGGGTGATTTATAGGCAATGAAATGTGAGAAGTGATGTGTACCACCACCAGGCTTGGCTCATTGACACCTCCCAGCCATGCTATCCTATGTTCTTTCCTCTCCTTCTGGCTTCAGCAAGGCATTTTACTGCACAGGGTATGTTCGTTTCAATACTTAGCGTTACCTTTACTGATGAAGATGTTGGTTCTTTGAAGGAGGCTATAGCCATAACCAAGACCTATATAATATGCGGTATTATGTTAGTGATCAGACAGGAGTGGAGAGAAAATAGGTATAAGGCCTGATAGAAATGTAAATAGTCATATTATATAGAGGCAGTAATATTTGCTAAAACTTTCATCTAATTTAGACTTCATATTACTGAAAAATAAATGATCATCTTCAATTTGTTACAGCAGCTACCATAACTTTAATTAATTTAGGAATTGGTAACATGAAGTGAGCTGTTGCTGTACAAAACTCTTAAATGTGCATGGTCAGTGAGAAAGTAGGTATCATATATCAGAAATATGGGAAGCCACATTATTGGCAAATATTTGCAAATTTGTCAGCTGTGTGAACCCAGAAGGAAAACCATGTGCCTACTGAGACTGCAGCTTCAGGAAACGTGACCAGAAAAGCCAGACAGATAGTGTGTATTGGATTCTCAGTTAGGTTCAGCAGGGTATTACAAGCAGAGATGAAAAGGAATAGAGAGAAGGAGCCTTCAAGGTTGGAAAAGCCAACTGTTTCTGGACCCCAAATAACAAAGAGAGAAAGTTGATAAAAGCTTGATTGGCAAAGGCGCAGCAAGACTTTGAGGTGAAGAGTGACCCAGCTTTATAGCAAAGATCAGATCAAGGGTGTTATCTTTCTAACAAAGCATATTGTTTAGGATAATATCGATATAGCTAGCATTAACATTAAAGAAAAGGGAAAAGATGAAGAATGAGATTGAGAGTGAGAGTTAAAGTGAGGGAGGGAGAGAGGGAAAGAAGAGGGGAAGAGGGAGAGGGAAGAGACAGGGGAAGGGAGAAAGCTGGCAAGTAAACAAAGAATTAAAAAAAATTAAACATATCAGCCAAGATAAAGCTTTGGCTGCTGTTTGTTACTAGTTCATGGATATTATTCAAGTGAATAGATCAGAAGGCTTGAGGGACTTGTATTGCCAAAGAAACCATGATTCTGGCCTTAAAATGCCTTTGACAGTTTAAGCCTTAAAATAATTCTTGGGTTTCCAAATCTGCACAAACAGGAAGCAAGATTTGAAAGTCCTACATCCTCCAAGATGATATACTCCGCAGTGCCCACTTCAGAAGTGGAAGAGGTAAAGAGATAAGAAAGAACTTCCCCAAGGGGGAAACCAGGAGCCTCCCTCCCCACCAGTCCCCCAGAGCAGATTCAGGGCCTATTTGAGAAACCTCCAAGGCAGGGGAACTTCACATTCATGGTGTTTGCCCAGCAGGATTCCATAATAATTCATAATTACACAGCAATTATTGCGTCTTCCTTTCTGAATGGGAGAGTTTTGCTGTGGTTGTCCTCTCTGTATTCCATTGCTCTCCATAAGTGCATAGAGGGGTAAAGGATTTAGGGATAAGGAAATGGATCATTAGGTCATCTGGACCTAATCGAAAAGATTGGACATCACAGAGGTTAGTACTGGATGTGGAGAGTGTCTGGAACTTTGGTTTCTTCCTATGATGAGGAGGTTGAGTATATTTACTGGTGGGAAGAAGCGTGAGGCAGAGATTGACCTTTTTCTTCTTCTTGAACACAACTGGATTCCATTCTCCAGTTTTCTTTGCAGTCAAATATACACACCTGACTAAGTTGTAGCCTATGGAAAGTGTACAGGAGAAATATAGTCTACCTCCAAGCCTGTTCCCTAGAAATAACCCATGTGTCATTTAGGATGCTTTTTCTTGTTTGGGTCATGGAGGTAAGCACAGTGAATTTCGAAGCAGTAAGACTGAGCATGGGTCGCTGATTGCTGTTTGTCAATCAAGAACATTCATTTTGGAGTCTGTATGAGTAAGAAAGAGACATCTCTCATCTTTGAGTCACTTTGCATTTTGGTGTTTGTTTATTAATACAGTTGGACAGTCCAGGCTAGAAAATCTCTTTGGCACTATATATAAAAGATTAAATCTAAAGCTTCAGAACCATAATGGATAATAAATCCACCAAAGAGATTTATTTCCATCACTGGTATCTAGGTGTCAGCAGGATGCTGAGTTTAGGCAGATTTTATTCTCAATTTTCACACTCTCTATTTTGTCATCTTGTTTATTTGCAGAGCTATTCTCAGTAATTGACAGGACAGTACCCTCAAAAGGCATCTTTATGTCCAATCTGGAGTTTCCTTCAGGGAGAGAGGCCCTGCAGAGAACCACACAGATCACCAGCATAATGACTCAAGACAGCAAAATCTACATTTCGCTGACACATTCTCTCATTCACAACTTCTCTGGGTGTAAGTCTTGCATGTTGATCTAACAGAAAATCCAATCCACGTCCCCACTAAGATAGAGTAAAAATCACAAGAAACAAAAATATTTCCACAAAGCGACATGTCAGCTTGAAAAGAGAATAGCCTGGATTTTTTCCATCACAGGGAACGAACATTCCTAGAGCAGAGGGTGTTCTGGGAGGTGTTATGTTCCTGTGATGGTTAATTTTACATGTCAATTTAGCTAGACTAGGGTGTCCATTTGTTTGGTCAGCCACTAGCCTAAGTGTTGTTGTGAAGGTGTTTTGTTTATGGAATTATGGGATTATCTATTTATCTGTATCCATAATCTATATCTTTACCTATACTAATAACTCTATCTATATCTATATTTATATCTGTATCATCTGTCTCCTATTAGTTCTATTTTTCTGGAGAACCCTGACAGAGAAAGTCCTTAACTTGGTTCATGCTTAGATGTGGGTCAGAACCATTGTCCAAAGTCATATCATATTTTTGATACTTCCCGGGCTCTTATAAGGACTATGAGACATATAAACGACTTAAGGACCTTACTTGTGAGCACTTCTTGGCTCCTGGGAACCAGTTTGCACAGGATCCCTGCCAAAGATCCTGGAATAAAGCCACCCATAGAAAGAGATTTGATTTCTGAGCAAGAAAACACCACCACCCCCCAGCAACTGTTTCTGTTTTTATGATTCTTGGTTAAAGGCAGTCCTGCTGTTCCCCTTCTACCACAGCAGCCTCTAGGGGCATTAGATGCCCTCCACTGTCCTCACATTTCCTTGCTGCATTGCTCTTCTGTAGAATGCACCATGCAGTATGCTCTTCTTTTCTCGATATCCCTCTATGTCTATGGGTTCCTCAGGGTACTGAGTCACACTCATCTGCACCTATTCTGTGCCTAATTCAGTGCCTAGCATGCACACAAGTCTCAAAAAGTGGGAACAATTTGCTGTTATGTGTTCAAAAATCTATAGTGAATGATTAAATGCATGGCTAACTACATAGACATTTCCATATGGATGAAGGATATATCAACATTTCTCTTTGACCCCAAAACTGATCATTTGACTTTAATTTAGATTATATTCGTTTGAGAATGGGATAAGGAAGAATATCTAAAGGAGGAAATTAAAAAATGGTCATAAGAATGGGGAAAGAAGCAGATTTTGCATTGTCTATAGAGAGGAAGTTGTTGACTATGGGTAGACTGTGGCAGAGACAAGCTAACTCTTTCAAGATTTTACAATTAGAAGATAATTGCTATATGATGGACCTCAAATAGAAGTAATAACCACACAAACACAGGAGGCTCCAGTGATGCCATTTACCTCAGAAAGGGCAATGTAAGGCTGGTCCAGATCCACCAAACTGGATGGGCAGGCTATGGTTGATGATTGCACAAAGTGGAAGAACCTCTAGCCACTTCTGAGGGGAAGAACCTCAAGGAGTTACTGAACCTCTGTTATCATCTTTCTTCGGAAGTCAATTATTTGGATGTATGGCTTTTCAATTTTCTGGGAGTTACTTCTCTCCAGTTCTCCCCCCCCTTAACCTCTGCAGTTACTATCCTGGGGCCAGCTCAGTTCTTGATATGGGAGGGAACCCAGACCTCTTGGGATTCCACAAAGCAAAGGTATATCAGCCTGCTGACCTAAGCCCTCATCTGTCCCTTCAGTCTGATACAGCCTCTGGAGTTCTTATCTTCAGTTTGCCTCTCAAGCATATTTCCATCTCTTCTCTCTGCTTCAGTCATTCATGGACTCTCTCTGGATTACACTCCTTCTGATCCAAACCTGCTCGCACATCTCACCTCTAACCCCATCCATGTGTTTACTGCCTTAGAAGGTAGCCCTCCACCATGAAGTTCTGGTTTTATGGTTGGGATTCAGTTATAGTTAATGATGCTCCATATGAAAGCACAGCACTATAATGTTAATAGTGAACCAGTTGGTCAAGTATACATCAAGACCTGGAGAATATATGAAGCAATCCTTTTCTTCATGTCATATCATAGCTTTCAGCATATACAGAGTCTACAATGAAGATCATTTTTTCTTCAATTTACTACCTGATCTTTCCAGTGGGGATGGATGCTTTGATCTAAAGTAATGTGGCTGTTCATGACTCCATGTGGCCATTTTGCTCCTAAAAGCTTCCCTTGAGACCTTGTCTCTGTTCCCTCAACATTCTCCCTACAAAAGAACTTTAAACCCTTTGTGATACTCCTGAAGAGTTCAGTCCTCTCAGTTCATCTGGTTCCATTCTTAATGTGGGGTGAGGACAGCAAAGAGGCAAAACCCTTGAACCTCCTGCTGTCATGAGTAACCTCTCCATAATTGCTCATGTGTTTGGACTTTAAATGCCCTTATCTCTTTCTCGGCTTGATTGTATATGGTATAAGAATCACTTTGTCTGAGGTGAGTAGATGGGGACAAAGGATGGGGAGGAAAACCCACTCTGCCCCACATTGTCAGGCACAATTGTATGTTTACGAAACTGATAGTGGAAACCAGGAAGCCAAGAGGTCTTGAACAAATGAATGACATACTTCAGAATGGAAGTGAGAAGACAAATATAAACAAGACACTGAAGAACCATTTTCCAGCTGAAAACTTGACGTTCTGCTTTCTAGCTCTTGATCTTCTGTCAAGTATCCTTCTCCTTGCGTTTATATCTCCTGGCTTTGAGCCTGGAAACCCAGACCATATAGATTCGGTCCAAGGAATTAAAGAATAAAACAGAAACTGGTAATATGGTAGTCAATATTAATTTCATCAACATTAAGAGACAAGAGAAAAAGAGTTTCAAGAAAGGAGCAGCATCAAATATCTCCAGAAAAGCTAAGCAGTATGAAACTTAATGCCAACTACAAAGAGGCCATTCCTTTCTGATACTTCATTTTTGCCTGGACTAAATCTAGTTAACTAAATTCAGTAAGGGAGAAGAATGAAGAATTGGGGTGGGTAGTAATCCTAAAGTCTATAATTGTGCTTTAAATGAAAGGCTGGATTTGAAATATTTTCCCTGGAAGAAAGAAAAAGGTCAGTGTTATCAATCCACATACCAGGGATTATAAATGTAAATTAATTCAGATGCTGAAAAAAGAAAACAAATGTGTGAAATGGCAACATATACTAGTGTCAGGGCCTGTGGTGAATAAGGAAATGCATGCCCTATATAAGAGTTGTAAGTTTAATTAACTTTTTAAATTAGCAGACACTGTTACTGTGTTAGTCAAATATAATATATTAGAAGTTCATTTTCAGCTCTCTGGTCAGCAGTACATGACTCTGAAATTTAACATGTCGTCTAGATAACTAGAGCTTTCCAGATTTCTTTATAAATCTTCCCACTTCCCTTTTAGTTATGGGTAATCACTTCTGCTTGCATTTTCCATTTTCTTTTTTAGACACAGATTTTTTTCTTATTTCAGGGTCAAGATGAATGATTGCTGAGAAACACAATATTTAACTTAAAGGATTAGATTTACATGTAAATCACAAAGGGAGATACTATGAGCTTCCCCAATAGAATGCTATTTCCACGGACAGTCTCTTGCATCCCCTTCTCCTTTCCATTGCCTCAGCTGTTTCCCTGGTTGAGATCATCTGCATCTCTCACCAACCCATGGACCCCAGGGCTCCTCACCCTTCCATCTCTCTATGCTCTCTGCCAGGATGAATCACACATCTAATTCAAAAGCATTGACTGTGTTTTTTTTTCAATTTGACTATAGACTGAAGTACAGAATCTAAACAGAGTATAACTGTTTTATATAATTATTTAAAGTATATATATAATTCAAGGTCTTGCACAGGCAGCAAATTTCAATAATTTTCTAAGAAGCACAGTGCTCCTCCCCACCCCAATTTTAAAGCTTCTGAAAATTGGTTCCAACATTAAACTCTCTGCTGGTTATGAGAAAATGCATCAAAATTTGAAGAATGAGTGTCAGCAGCTTGAGAAGAACCCAGAGACAATGGTGGAGCACTCCTTTAAGAAATGTCACATCCTTAGCATTCTTTATGGCTCAGAGGACACCATTGTACAGAAATGCATGACATCAATGCCTGTGAGTCACAAGGATTTGGAGTGCTGCAAGTGAGGATATTCTAAGCATTCTTGAACCAACTTATATTATTTTTATTTTCTTTCTACTTATGTATGAGGATGATATATAATAAAAATCTATGCTTCAAAAAGAGTTCTTTATTCTTTTCTTTCTTTGTGATGCATAAAATAATGATACATCTTACAGTGGATGGTGTGTTAAGTTTGATTGAAATGGAATATCCTGGTCTAATTAGCCCCTTAATTCCTCATCTTTCCTTCAGTAGACCTTTTGTATCAAGTCAATCCTGATGATTGTCAATTCCTGAATCACAACTTCACTTTTCCATCTTTGTTTATGCCATTTTCTCTACTAGAATATTGTCATCAGTAATGTCCACTTATTGACATTCTACCCACCCTTCCAGAGACAGCTTAAATGTTAAATTCTCCTTGAAACCTTTCCCAGTTGCCTCATTTACTATCACCTCTTCCAACCTTGATAATCCTACATTGCTTGTACATCTATTTCACTTCAGTTACAATCAACTCTTTTGAAATCTTTCTATAGACCTGAGAAAAATATTTTGTCCCAGTTACACAATATTTTGTTCCAGTTAATCATCACAATAACCTTTTGAGACAGGAATTAGCCCCATTTATCAGATTAGATTTAGGGAGATTTAGAAAGAATGAGTGGCTTATATACATTCATATACTTGGTAGGTGGTAAACCCAGGTTTTTTGACCCAATTCTGGTCTTCAATTTAACACAGCTTAATTTTCTCTAGTCTCCTCTCACCATATACATATTGAATATATTCTATTGAATTTAACTGAATATGAAATTTAAAATACCATTTAAAACAAATTTTCTTATTAATAAAGGCCCAAATTTATTGGAAGAGTAAGCAAAAGCATTTTTCATTAATAGAATGTTGTTCTTTGCTAAACCCCATTTGTTTATGAAAAATTAGAATTATGCTTTATTGTAAGAAAAGAACTTTAGAGGCTTAACCTCAGAAAATGCAACGATTTTTTTCTTGTTACTTTCTTAAATAGGAATGTAGAACTGCTGGAGATTTAACCATAACAGCCATTTGACATTCCAAGTATTTAAATATAAGATGCAGAATTCTCCCTACTTCTTGCAGGAGGAGTCAGCTATGGAAAAACATAAAAAGCTTTTCCTTGTAAGGAGGAGAAGAGAATAAATTCCCTTTTCCTAAATATAAGGTGCAAAAGCTGCCAGTATATCTTGAGATCAGACAGAACTGAATCACAGTTTAGGAACTCAATCCCTAATTGTGCTATCTTGGGTAAGTTACTTAACCTTATTGAAAATCAATATCCTCATTCATAAAGTGGGGATCAATGAAAACTGCATCATAATCACAAAAGGGCCAATTGATAATGGAATACAAATTAAAGATACAACTTCTTAATTGTAGATTTGGGCATATCCAAGAATTGGGGAGTGATATAATAAGATTGCTGCTTAAAAAACAAACAAACAAACAAACAAAAAAACCCTTGCTGCTATGTAGAGAATAAATAGAAAGGGGTCAAGAGTTTCCAGAAAAATGACTGTACTTTTTTTTCCAGGTAAGAGATTATCATGGCCTGTTCCTAGATTATAGTAATAAGAGTGGTCCAACTGTTTATAGTTTAAATGATTTAGGAGGTATAATACATAGGTTTTATTCTCAGATCAGTTAGGAAATGTTAGAGAGGAGCAAAAACATCAAGAACAACTTCTTGGTCTGTGGTTTCAGCATCTTGGTAGATGGTGGTTCCATTAATTGAAGTGGGGAAGATTGAGGGGAAATGGGGACAGAGTCAGGATAGCGGATGGGAGTAGAATTTAAAAATTCAGTTATGGAACAAAGGTCCACTTTTAAAAACCATTACTACAGTTTTCCAAACCAGAATACACATTTTAATTTTGATGATTTATTTGTCTCTGTCCACATCTCAAGTGTTTGTCCCTTATCTATTGCCGTGTAGATATATCAGGCAATTCCCCAGAGATCTTCTTGCTAGCTTGATTCCTTCCCAAGATACCATTTGATTTTTGTTTATTCACCTTGCAGCCATTGATTAACAGTATCAACTATCTTGACTAAATCTCCAAAATTTTCACCAAAGGAATAATAAGTCTGATCCAGGAATGCAAATTCTATAATGGGCTGGTTCCTTTGCCCTTGGAAGAAGAGACCCCTTTTAGGACCTGAATAAATAGACTGCCCATGGAAAGTTTTATCTTATAGCCTGTCATTCTAAAGAAATTTCAAACATCATACTTGTCTCCATACTTTCTCAGAATCACTTTCTCAATAATACCCACATTGTTCTGTCTGACAGACTCTTTCTTGATTGATTTATGAACATAAATTCAATTGATACCTTATGGTCACCATAATCACAGTTTCAATTTCTATTATACCTTGCATTTATAGGAACTACCATTTCAACCTGCATCTGAATGTCTCAAGCTTCCCCTGCCAAATATTGTACAGAGTCTAGAAGACAATTATGGAAAAGAGGCAGAAGAGGATGACCTATAAAAAATGTCTTCTCCTAAACTTATGTGGACTTTATAGTTAATATTTTTTCAGAAAACCAAAAATCCTTATTCTTACAGAGCACTTTTAATTTACCGAAGCATTTTACTAGTTACCAAACTTTGTAAGGTCAATGCAGACAGGCACAAAAAAGTATAAACACATGAGTGTTCACCTGTCCCTATAAAGAAGAATCTTTGCTCATGTTGAAGCCTTTTCTGTCAAGAAAAGAAAAGATTATTGCCAGCTGAAAGAAAAATAAGTCAAGAAATAAAATCAGATCTGGTGTGAAGAGGGGAGAGAGAAAAAGCCATGGAGAACTGAGACTGAAAGAATTGAATCTGAAGAAATGGCATGTGGGAGTCTCTGTACCTGTATCTGGTAGAAGAAAACCATTGGACTAAGAACAGTCACTGGGGATTATATATGAGCAACCCTTTAATGTTCTTCAATAACTCATGGCAAAAAAATGGAACTCCTTGTTAATTAAAAAAAAAATCTATCCATCCCTTGAATGCTTGAATGGGGGATGGAATCATGAGCACCCAATTATTGTCATAGTGTGGGTAAAAATAATGGTGGCTTGCACTAAAATGGCCCTGATGTAGGTAGTGAAAAATGGTCTGGTTATGGATATAATTTGAAAGTAGGTTCAACAATTCATGTGGATATATTACATGTATTATAGGGGAAAAAACAGGAATCAAGGATGAACCCTACGTTAGGGCATGAGCTCATAAGTAAATGGAAATGACATTTACTTTGATGAGGAAGGCAGTAAAACCCCAAGCCACTCTATGTACCCAGGTGACAGGGAATTAAATCTTACACCACTGTTGGAAGAGCTGAGGAAAAGAGACCACGGAGAAGGTTCAGCAGAGCAGACACAGAAGATCTCAGCCTTCCATACAGAAGTCAGTGATTTTCCAAAACTCCCACAAAGTCTCCAATTCTCAAAAATCTCTGGGAAGTACCAAGCAATTGTCTCAGTTTCTAGCAGTGAAGTGGGAAGCTCTCAAGTGCTCCCCAGGAAGATGCAGTGAATCTTTCACTTGCCCACATGTCAGTATGTAACTACCTGTAGTTAGTAAGGTTCAGCTTCTTTCTTACATTCTAAATCTTCTGTATTTCTATCATTAGGAAATTCTAAATGGGGACTATTCTGAGCAGAGGACTTTGGGGAACTTGGTTCCCGTCTCCTCCTGTGAATGGCAGAGGAGATAATCCAAAGTGATGTTTGTGATGCCAAAGTTGATAACATACTATCCAGCACAAATAAATATTGGTAATCGGATAGAGTCTAGAATTATTTTTATTGATATTAAATTTGAGGTGTCTAGTAGAAATCAAGAGAAGATGTTGTGTAGGTACTTTGATATATGAGACTGGAGATAAAGATAAAGGAATGATCAGGAGATATACATTTAAGTTATTAGAATATAGGCATTATTTGTATTATTCTGCTATTGGTATGTAACAAACAACTCCAAACTTATTGGGTTAGAACAACACTTATTTATTAGTTCACACTTCTCTAGGTCAGAAGTTTGGCATGGTGTGACTGGGCTCTCTATTCAGAGTATTACTAAGCTGAAACCAAGTTGTCAGTTGAGCTTAATTTTCCTCTGGAGGTTCTAGGGATAAATCTGCTTCTAAGCTCATTCTTGTTGGAAGAATTCAGTGCATTGTGGTTGCAGGACTGAGGTCCCTGTGTACTTGCTGGCTGTCAGTCAGAGGCTGCTTTCATCTTCTAGAAGTCATTTGAAGTCCTTACCACAAGACCCCCTCCATCTTCAAGCCAGCAACAGTGCATCAAATCCTTCTCATTCTTCAAATCTCTGAGACCAGCTAGGAAAACTCTCAGCTTTTCAGTGACTCATGTGACTAGGTCTGGCCTACCTGAATAATCTCTCTACCTTGTCAACTGATTTGGGATATAATTACATTGCATAAATTTTGGTTCGATTGCACAGCTTAGAGAAGGTGTGTGTACATGAAAGGCCAGGAATCTGGGGAAGTTAATATTCTGCCTACCACAGTATTCAAAGACAAGAGGGTAGAGAAGGTAACCTAGAAGATGAGTGAAAAAGGAATTAAGGGTGAGACCTTCGGCATTCTAAGATTTAGAGGAAGGGATACAGAGGTTGATCTCATAGAGGAGATTGAGAAAGAATAGTTAGAGGGTAAGAGGAAAATCTGAACAATATAATGTCCCAGAAACCAAGTGAAGATGCTTCAGTAAGAGAATGTGATCAATGTTATTAAATGCTGCTAAAAACTTGAGTAAAATGAGGATTGAGAAATTGAATGTTTTTTTGTTTTTTTGGTGACTTTTATAATAACAATCGCAGTGGAGTTTTTGGGAACAAAGCCTAAAGTCTAAAACATGGAATTGAGGAGACGTGAAGATAGATAATATAAACAACTAACTCTGGAGCACATTTCTTATTGTGAATGAATAAACTGCCTTTCTGAGCCTATGCATCCATCACACTTGCATTTGATAATATGAAAGTAAATCTAAAAATAGATCTTCTGCTAATATGACCTAGAATTTCTGGCTGATATGTTGAATCAGCGCTATGTCTATTGGACAAGGGAAAAAACATACAGTAATAAAATTATATATCTAAGAAAAAACAATGGAATTCATAAAAAATATCTTGAAGTTTATGAGAGAAAATAATAAACTGGTCAAATAGAAGATAAATGTTCACAGATGAATAATTGTTATAGACATAAAATTACAAATGAAAAAATATAAAGGAAAATTCCATTTGTAATAGCAATGACATATGTAAATATACAAATATGTATCTAAATGTATGTGTAAGTAAGTGGACAGGGTAGGGATGAGAACAGGTGGCTAAGGCTTAAGATGTATAGTTTCTATTTGAAGCAATAGATGTGCTTTGGTGTTGGATAGTGGTGGTGGTATACACACTGTGAACATGACTAATAGTACTGAAATAAATATTTGAATGTATTTAAAAGGGGAAATGTTGGGTTGTATATATAGTACTAGAATAAAAATTTAAAATAAAAAGATTCATGGAGCTGCACAACACAGTGAACCATAAACAGGGGATTATAGTTAATAGTATAATTATAAAAATGTGTTTCATCAATTGTAGTAAATGTACCACACCAATTCAAAATGTTAAATAGTGTGGTATATGGGAATTCTGTGCTTTATGCATGAGTATTCTATAAACCCAAAACTTCCCTAATTAAAAAATAAACTATACATGTTAAAAGTGTACAAACTGATAAATGTTAACATGTTTGTGTCCTCAAAAGCATTATTACATTCAAGAAAATAAATGTCTCACACACCTCCCCTCAAAATAATACTTGATTGATACAAATGAAGGGAAGGAAAAAGGGACAAGAAGGAGAAAGGACAAATATAAATAGTAAGGCAATATATTTAAATCCAAATATATCAGTCATACATTAAATATCAATAGATTAACTTTTCCAAATAAAAGACCGTGAACTGAAATTGCTTACAAGAACACACCTTAAATATGAGACTATAAGAAGAGAAACACATCAATTTTGAAAATATATAAATCTTATAAAAATAAGACATAGCATACAAACCCCAATTAAAAGAAATCTCATGCAACTTTACTACCATCAGACAGTAAAAGTTTTAAGGCAAGAAATATTAATAGAGATAAAAGGGATATTTATAGTAATCTAAGGTTCAATTCATCTAAAAGATATATTAATTCTAAATTTTATGTATCTATGAACATAATCATATCATATACGTGTGAAAAAGAACAAATTACCCCTATATGTAACAACAGGAATGAATCCTACAGACATAATGTTGACAAAAAAAAACAAAACAAAAAACAGACACCAAAGAATATACACTGCATGATTCCATTTATGTAAAGTTCAGAAGAATGCAAAACAATTGTATGGTGAGGCCAACGTGAATGATGATTTCCTTTGTGGATTTAGGGGGTCATGACAAGGAAGGGGTACAAGGGAGACTTTTGGGTTGTCAGTAATGTTCTCTACCTTAATCTAGGTGATATTTGGGTGGGCTACTTTACTAGGTAAAGGTTATGTTTCTGTTTTTAAAGATTTCAAAAGAAAAGAGAAAAAACTCATGAAATCCCAACGCTCCCCTACCCTTGAGAGCCACAGTGCTCAGTGGTATTCAGGATTTCTCAGTGCTTGTGCTTGCTCAAACCAACTGCTGGGTGTAAGGTCCCACCTCCCACTGGGCTAACTGCAGCCTTGGCTATTCAGGGTAATTTGCGACACTACAAGTACCACTGGGGATAAAAATACTGATGGAAAACCTGGCCTAAATATAGGTCCAGAATCCCACCCCTTCTCTGACCTACCTATAAAATTCTAACCTCTGGCCCACCTATAAACTTCTAGAAAATACAAGAATATACTAAATATATACCCCATTACATCAGTTCCCCTTATGAAGCCTCAGCTGTTTGCTCCCAAAGAGGCGAAGTCCTAAAGGTCTGAGACCTGTATCTATGAAGCCTCTGCAACCTATGTCTTGTCCAAAGTTTTAGTACTACAGAGACCACTTCCTTCTCTTCTATCCTTTCGATTCGTGTTCTTGTTACTGACCTCAGACCCCTATTTCTAATCATTCCCAATGCTCTGTGGTTGGGTAGACACAGCCTGATTTTGGCATAAAGTGGTGTGAGAGTTCCTACTTATGACCACAGATATTATAAGGTTCATCTGGGGAGTGAAGGACTTTGGTTATTACACATACAAATCTATGAAAATGTCTCCATGTGAGCAATGTAATAGCTAGCATGCTTATTTCTGCAATGTGGAACACTTTGCAAACTTTAAGTGCCTTGGAATAGTACAGTGATTAGACAGATCTGGCCAATCTTCAAAGACCTGCTTTATCTTTTAATCGTAAACAGTTCTGGCTGAGCTGGAAGTTCTTTACAGGGACATTACTAATACACTTGCTGATGGGTGTGCTTGCTGAAGGTGCCACTGGGGTTTCTCTGCCTGTGCTTGAGACTAAGGTAGTTTCCTGGAGAAAAATGTACTTTGTGTTTCTGCTCAGGCTTTTTTGTTTTGTTTTGTTTTGTTTTTTAACATGATGATGAATTACCCTGTGTTTTGGGAAATTGAAATGGTACATGTTAAAATAAAAAGCACAGCAGAGTAGAAGAATACAATCTGGAAAGCAGCTGGAACATTTTAAGATGAAAGTGGGAAGTAGAAATGACAGATGAATTCAAAAAGAATTAATTTCCTCTTCATCGTCTAAATAAACAAAAATGTATTTGGGAGAGATGAATGGTTGATAACACAATCAATGCTCAACACAGTTTGGTGTGGTGGATGGGAATCCAGGCTTTACCCCTAAGTAATACTGTAGTCCTGAGTAAATCATTTTGTCTTTCTGTGCCTCAGCTTCCTGATTTGTAAAAAGGGATGAGTGCAGACTAAATCCAGATAGAAGGCTTGTACGTTCCAGGGACTGTTCTAAGGACTTTATATATATTTCTTCATTGAATCATCATCATGAGGTGGGGACTGTTTTATCTTCTTTACTTTATTGAAGAGGAAACTGAGGCACAGAAGGGCTAACTGACTTGTCAAAAGTCACACAGCTACTAATGGCAGAGCTGAGATTCAAACCTAGACTGCCTGGTTCCAGGGCTCTTTCTCTTAACCATTAAACTCGACTGTCTCTGTTTTAGTTTTTTTTTTTTTTTTAGTGCAATTTTATTGAGACATATTTACATACCATATGATCACCCAACGTATACAATCAATGGTTTGCAGTAACATCATATAGTTGTGTATTCATCACCACCATCAATTTTAGAACATTTTCAATCCTCTGAAAAAATAAAAATGAAAAAGAACACCCAAAACATCCCATACTCCTGATATCTCTTTTATTTATTTTTTTGTCTTTATTTTCTTTCTCATCTGCCCCTACATAGTATAAACGGTTAGCCATAAGATTTTTACAATCACATGGTCACATTGTAAAAACTATATAGTTATACAATCGTCTTCAAGAATCAAGGCTACTGTGAGACTCAGAGTCAGAGCTCTGAAGCTGTGAATGTCAGCAGTTCCCCATACAGGAACTGTTTAAAAAGTTGAAGAAGTGAACAGACATCAAGTAGAGATAAAAATGAAGCTGATCTGGTTAGGACTAAAGTGTATCAGAAGATATCGATATATGGATGATAGTGTCCATATCTTAAAACTTCAACTTCTGTGTGAAACTAAAAGGAGAGATGTTTATTTGGTGCAAAATTTATATTTTGGGTAGTGCATTTCCTCTTTAACTTGTATGGTCAGTTTAGTTGGACACCATAAGTACAGGGTATCTTGAATAGGGTATGAGTTTTCGTTGATTTGTCCAGATTAGTGTGATGCCCCAATAAATCCCAGAGTGATTTGGACAGTGAATAAAGAAGTATTTGCAGGGTCCCTTTATGGGTTTGAGGAGAAAGGGGGAAAGATTCAACTTCCTCATTTGGAGAATTTCTGATATTCTCGCAAGCAGTGGGGACAACCAAATCAATATGCCGAACCCCCAACTTGGGGTTTGCCCCTGTAAAATTTATTCCTGCAAAGGATAGGCTAAGCCTACTTAAAATTAGGCCTAAAAGTCAGCCCCAGAGAACTTCTTTTGTTGCTCAGATGTGGCCTCTCTCTCTCTCTAAACTGGCATGGCAAGTGAACCCACTCCCCTCCTCTGCTATGTGGGACATGACTCCCAAGGATGAAAATCTCCCTGGCAATGTGGGAGAGAAATCACAGGATGACCTGAGACCTGACATCAAAGGATTGAGAAAAACTTCTTGAGCAAAAGGGGGAAGAGAGAAATGAGAAAAAATGAAGTGTCGGTGGCTGAGAGATATCAACAGAGTTGAGAGGTTATCCAGGAGGTTATTCTTACGCATTATCCAGCTATCCCTTTTCAGTTTATGAATGTATTTTAGTGGTTAAAGGGAAGTTCCTGAAACTGTTGAGCTTTGTTCCAGTAGCCTTGACTCTTGAAGATGATTAAATGAAGATATAACGTTTACAATGTGACTATGTGATTGTGAAAACCTTATGTCTGATGCTCTCTTTATCTAGGGTATGGACAGATGAGTAAAAAATACAGGTTAAAAAAATAAACAAATAATAGGGGGAACAAAGGTTAAAATATATGGGGTAGCCAGAAATACTAGTGTTCAATGAAAGGGAGGGTTAAGGGGTATGGTATGTATGAGCTTTTTCTTTTTTCTTTTTATTTCTTTTTCTGGAATGATGCAAAGTTTCTAAAAAATTATTATTATGATGAATATACAACTATGTGATAATATTGTGAGTCATTAATTTCACACCATATATTGAATGTTAAGAATGTTTGTATTTGTATGTTGCTTTAGCAATAAAAATA
Organism: Myrmecophaga tridactyla; assembly: GCA_004026745.1. NCBI lineage: Eukaryota > Metazoa > Chordata > Mammalia > Pilosa > Myrmecophagidae > Myrmecophaga > Myrmecophaga tridactyla. Next base: position 74,147 of record PVIY010001427.1, on the reverse strand, counting down.
TTAAGAAAAAAAAAGAATCAAAGCTAATGGAATACAAGTCAACAGTTTCAGATATTTCCTTCTAGCTATTGTAATACCCTAGAAACTAGAAAGGAATATCTATATAACACATAAAAATAACAAACAGAATGATCTATCAATTCTGAAATCTTTTAGCCACTGAAACTTCATTTTGTTTAATTTCTTTTCCCCCTTTTGGTCAAGAAGTCTTTCTCAATCCCACAATACCAAGGCCAGGCTTATCCCTGGGAGTCATGTCCCACATAGAGGGGAAGTTTGTGAGTTCATTTGCAGAATTGACTTCAAGAGAGAGGCCATATCTGAGCAGCAAAAGAGGTTCTCTTAGGGTGACTCTTAGGCCTAATTATAAGTAGGCTTAGCTCTCCTTTGTAGGAATAAGTTTCATAAGGGCAAGTTCCAAGATTGAGGGCCTTGTAGTCCCTAATGCTTGTGAGAATATCAGGAATTTCTGAGGTAGGGGAGTTAATATTTCCACATTTTTCCTCAGCCCCTCAAGGGGACTTTGCCAATATGTTTATATATATGTTTATTATATATATAATAATATATATAATAAACATATATATATGTTTAATTTTCTGCCCAGATTACTCTGGCATATATCAGGGTATTACATGAACCTGTACAAACCAACAAGATCTCACTCCCTATTCAAGATTCTATGTAATTATGTTGTTCAAGTAAACTGAACATACAAGATAAATTAGATAGTATGTTGCAAAAAATATAAATTTTGCACCAAGTAAACATATCTTCCTTTGGTCTCACACAGAAGTTAAAGTTTAAAAACACAGTCAATATCATCTGTTACCCTGTATTCTGATTTACCTTTGTCCTAGCCAGATCAGCTTCATTCATACTTCTAATTGAAGGCTGACATCTTTTTCAGGTTCTTTAGCAGTTGTTATAGGGGGTAATGGCTGCAGAACTCTAACTCTGAGTCTCAGGTGTCACACAGATCTCAAGTTCCAGGGAACAACTAGGTTATTTAGAAATAGCAGTTACAACTCAGGAACAGATGCGACTGCTGTAAGAGCTTACCATCTTTAAGAACTTTACAATAAGCCTTGCTGAACATTCAGGACTCCTTAATCACTGACCATGCAATCTTTGCCCATGTTCTCTCCCCTGATAACCTATGCTCTTGAATTCAATTCTCATTGTAGTTAGTCCATACTAGGGAGGCCTTACAATATTTGTCTTTTTGTTTCTGGTTTATTTTATTAAATACAATGTCCTCAAGTTTCATACACTTAATTGCATGTCTCACAACTTCATTCCTTCTTGCAGTCACTCCATATTCCATTATATGTATAAACCACAGTTCACCCTTCCTTTCATCAAAGTACCCCTTAAGCTACCTCCATTCATTGCAAATTCTGAATGCTGCTGCCATAAACACCAGTGTGCAAATACCCACTCAGATCCCTGCTTTAAGTTCCAAATATATACCTAAAATGGGGTTGTAGGATCATATGGAAACCTTTTATTCAGCCTCCTGTGAAACCAAACCACCACACTGCCCTTCAGAGGGGCTGCATGAATCTACTTTCCTATCAACAGTGAATAGATTCATCTCTCTCTCTCTCCACATTTTCTCTGGCACTAGTTTCTTTCTGTTTATTTTTAAACAGTTTTATTCACACAACATAGAATCTTTCCTAAGTAAACTGCCAATGGTTCCTGGTATAATCACATAGTTAATGCATTCACCACCACAATCTTTGTGAGGACATTTCCACTTCTTCAGCAAAGAAAGAAAAAGAGGGGAAAGAGTGAGAAATAAAAAATAAGAATCCCATAGCCCTCCCTTATACCCCCCTCTTGTTGACATGTAGTTTTGGTATATCACCTTTGTTAACAACTAATGGGAGAATATTACAATGTTGCTGTTAACTATAGACCCTAATTTGCATTGATTGTATTTTTCCATATACTATCCCACTTTCAACACCTTGCAACACTGACATTCATTTGTTCTCCCACATTTAAAAATTAATTTTATTTGTACATTTAATCACCATCATTGTCCCTCCTAGGTTTTGATAAATTATACAGTCCCAGTTTTTATTCTCTAGCTTTCCTTCTGGTGTTTAATCCATTAACATTTAATGTTTTTACTGTAAAGGCAATACATTCTTCCACTACTTTTTCTTTTCAATTTTATGTGTCATTTGTTATTTTTCTCTCTTTTTACTCTTACTGATAGTCTTCATTTCTACACTTTTCTCCAAACTTCTCTCTCCTGTCTTTTCCTATCTTCCTGTAGTGCCTCTTTTAGTGTTTCTTGTAGAGTAGGTCTCTTGTTTACAAACTCTCTCTGTGTCTGTTTGCCTGAAAATATTTTAAACTCTCCCTCGTTTTTGAAGGACAGCTTTGCCAAATACGGAATTCTTGGTTGGCAGTTTTTCTCTTTCAATATTTTAAATATATGATGCCTTCTTGCCTCCGTGATTTCTGCTGAGAAATCCATGCATAATCTTACTGAGTTTCCCTTGTATGTGATGAACTGATTCTCTCTTACTGTTTTCAGAATTCTCTCTTTGTCTTTGACATTGGACCATCTGATTAAATAACTTGGAATAGGTCTATCAAATCTATTCTGCTTGGGATATGCTGCACTTCTGGGATCATTAATTTTATGCCTATCTAAGTGTTGGGAAATTTTTAGTGAATATTTCCTCCATTATTCTTTCTGCCCTTTTTCCTTTCTCTTCATACTACCATTCAATTCCCTGTGACCCTATCATATTTTTCCACTTTTCCCTATCTGTACTTTTATATGTCGGATTTCAGATGTCTTGTCCTCTAGTTCACTAATCCTTTCTTCTGCCTTTTCAAATATGCTATTGAAATTCTCCATTGTGTTTTTTTCATCCCTTCTGTCATGCCTTTCATTCCCATAAGTTCTGACATTTTGTGTTTTTATGCTTTCAAGTTCTTTTCTTTTCTTTTGGTCACCCAATATCTTCTTTATAGCCTTCATCTCTTTTGCTTTATCTGTTCTCAACTCTTTGACTTAGGTTTGTTTAAACATCTTTAATTAGTTGTTTCAACTCTTATATCTCATTTGAAGTATTAGTTTGTTCCTTTGACTGGGCCATATCTGTGTGCTTCCTAGTATGACATGATTTTTTTTGCTGGTGTCTAGGCATCTGATTTCCTTGAAAAGTTTATTCTGGAGGTTGTTTTCTCTATTCTACCTAGGATTTTCTTGGCTTTGTTTTTTATCTGTTCATTCACTTCAACTTATTATAGACCTCTAGTTTAACTTCTATTTAACTGATCATAAATTTTCAGCTCTTGTTTTTCTGGTTCTTGTCCTTCCTATATGAAAGTTTTTTTGGGGAGGGTGTCCCCAGATATGATTGACCCAAATCAGATTTTTCTGGACAAGACAGGCCCAGATCTCAGGAGAAGGGTGTAATCCATATCAAGTTTCTCTGAGGATGAGACCCAGCAGGATGCCAGTCTTTCCTGTGAAGCCTCTTGAGTCTGTGCTTTCCCTATCCTGCCCAGCATGTGGTGCTTGTCACCCTGCAGCTCCCCACCATGTAAAGTTTTGTGATGCATTCAATTCATAGCAGACCCTGTCCCTTCCAGGGGCATGGTTGAGATGGAGGCCAAGGTAGAAGTAGAGTTTAAAATGTTTCTGTTTTCCAGTCCCTGTGGTCTGAATTACTTGAATGAGAGTCACCACCTGTATTAGATTATTAGTGCTGCTTGAATGCAATATACCAGAAAAGGAAAAGCTCTAAAAAGGGAATTTATTAGGTAGCAAGTTTACAGTTCTAAGGCCATAATAATGTCCAAACTAAGGCATCCAGAGAAAGACACCTTGACTCAAGAAAGGCCAATGTCTGTCACATGGGAAGGCACATGGTTGGCGTCTGCTGGCCCTTCTTCCCAGTTCTGTTGCTTCCAGCTTCTGATGCCAGTGATTTCCTCTCTAAGCATCTGTGGGCCTTCACTTAGCTCCTCTGGGACACAACTCTGGATTCTGGCTTGCTTCATGGGAAGGCTCATGTCAACGACTGCTGGGCTTTGCATCTCCAAACATCCATGTTTAAGCATCTGCTCTCTCTGTCAACACTCCAAGCATCTTCAAATATCTGTGTCTCTGTCAACACTGGGTTCTTGTCTAGCTTCTGTCAGCTTTCTCAGCTCCTGGATCTCCTGGTATTCTGCATTTCCAAACGTTTGTGTCTGCATCTACATGTGAAGTTTCTCCAAAATATTTCCTCTTTTAAAGTACTCCAGTAATCTAATCAAGACCCACCTTGAATGGGCAGAGTCACACCTCCATCTAATGAAAGGCCATACCCACAATTGGGTATGCCACATCTCCATTGAAGTAATCTAATCAAAACATCACACTCAAGTCTGGACATGTCATATCTCCATGGAAACAATCCAATCAAAGTTTCCACCCTAAACAATAAGTCTGCCCCCACAAGATTGAATTAAGGAAAAAAACATGGCTTTTCTGGAGTATATAACAATTTCAAACAAGCACACCACCTGTGCTGGTCTCTGCCTCCACTTTTCTTGGGGAAGATTCACTCTTTAGGGTGTTATCTTCTTCACTTGACTTTGTTTTTCAGACATAACTCCACCCTTGCCTGGGTCAGTACTGGAAATTGAAAATGCCTAATGTGTTCTTTAATGGGCTATGAAGAGCACTTACAAAAAAGGCGATTACTTTTCTGGGCTGGTTCCCAGCCCCCTAAGTTCACCAATCAAGAGCCAGAGTTGGTATCCAGCTCTATGTGCCCCTTTCTTAGGGCACAACCCTTTCCAGTATTCTGAACTTAACCAAAACCAAAAGCCTCTAATTTTTTGTTTTTGTTATTTGTCCCCATTAGCCCCACCTCCTCTCTGCCTGGAGAAACTTCAGGTTCCATACAGTCTAGGTTTATCTGTGCTCAGAGCTTGTATTCAACAGTCTGACTGCAATTAGAGCTTGGTTGAGATACCTTCCCTTGCTTCTAGTAGAGACTGCTTCTTTTTCCTATGGGGAAATGTCTCCCAAACATGCCAGTGAGGGAAGGCTGATGGTCTCTACAGTTTGGGAGACTTACTTACAGTTCTGCACTGTGATCTCAGCCTTTCCATCCATTCCAGATTGGTGTACGATGTGTGTATGTTTATGGATGCCCCACAGAGAGTTGTTCTAGACAGTTCCTGGCTATTTACTAGCTTCCCTAGATAACTAACTAAATTCCACATCTCCTTACACTGCCATCTTGTCTCAACTCCTCTCTTTTAGGTGTGATCATGTTATTTCTTCACTTAAAGTGTTTCTCTGAGTCCCTGTTGCCATCAGGATAAATTACTAACTCCACCACATGGAATAGAGAGCTAACACAACAGGGCCTAATTCTACCTCCACTAGCTTCTCCCTCTCTACCCCTGACAATGTCTGCCCCTCACCCACTGGTTGTGTGGGGGAATTCTCATGCATTCTTAGAACATTACTTGCATTACATTACTTAGAACATTACTTCCCCACGTTCCAGGGGCTCTGCCCTCACTGCTCTCTCTGCATGCCATGCTTTTCCCACACTCAGAACCACTCCTTTTGATGTGCTTTATGGACTCCTACCATTTCTTCAAATCCTTGGAATGTCATATTTCCTCTTAGGAATATTCCTAAGTTCTGTGGACAAAGTTAAGTTATCCCCTTTCTAAGTTCCAATACAAATTAATATGTACCTCTGCAGTAGCTTTTATTTTGTCCTCAGCATTACATTATTTAGTGTATGAATATATCTCTTATCCCCAGACCATGTATCAATATTGGGTTTCTTCTCTACCAATCTAAGAAATTAATGATACTATCTAGAACACTGTATTGAGAAGGATTCTGAAGTCATATTTGAGCTCAGCACAGAAGTGTTATATTCAAATTCTATAAGGGCAAGGACCTTTCCTGATATTCACATACTGGCATCTCCAGTGCCTGACTCAGTCCATACACAGAGTAAACAGTCAATCAATATTTACATGAATGAACAATAGGTTAACAATGTCTGCTGTAGTAAAGGAGATGGAAATGTTGGCACTAGGGTCAGATTTTTGAGATCCCTCCAGTAGTCTTTGAACTCTTTAAGGGCAGAGACCACATCTTCTTTATCTTAGTATCACTGGTGCCTCATATAGCTCATTGAAAAAAATATTATTGCTATATAAATACATGGTTGAGGGAAGTGCCTTAAATATCTAAGAGTCTATGCTAATGCTAGGCATTAAAGAGGAAAAACAAGTGATGTGACCATTTCTCTCCTTTGTTCTGCAATGAGCCAAGTGGAACAATGCAGAAAGAATTGCTTTCTGTTGCTGAAAATGTTTGTGTATCTTTCTTGCTGCTGCATTATGAACTAATAGAAAGTCTGCCTGAGGATCAGAATGAAGAGAAAGATGGCAGCTGCTGGGGGTGGGGGTGGGGGGCTCGGAGGTTGTGAGCCACACTTTGAGTTTAATGTTTTCTCTTCTGAGCCTAGGGAACATCTTCATCTCCCTCACTGTTGGTAATGTGTTAGGCAGCTTTGGGGTACAGGGTTTGTCCCAGAAAAAATCAGGCTCTTTAAGTCCCCCTCTAGGTCCTTTTGATTTAAGGAGTCATCATTTGTTTATTCATATTTTGAAATTCCTTTCCCCAAATTGTTATATGACAAGAAGAGGAAGTTTAATCCTTAAAAGGACAGGTGGCTAGAAATATTTTACTATTTGGTTATAATACTTGGTTGTAATTATTTGGTTATAATAAAGCAAGGCCAAATAGAAAGTTGCTCTTAAAGATGCCAATCTTAAATGCGTATGTCTCATGTATAAAGATATGCTATTTACTCCCTAGCTGATTTTGTATCCCACTTCTTGGAAGACACCAGAGAGTCCCAAAAGAAAAGGCAGAAGCCCAAAGGTATAGAGACTGCAGAAGTGTTCTGGCCAATGAATAGACCCCTAAGCAACACCAAGGACATGTACTCATTTCTATTTCCAAGTTGTGCTGATGATGTATTGATGGAAAAAACAAATGTGAATCCTCTGAACAGGCTCTATTTTCTGACCTGCTGAAGAAAGTTCTTCTGAGAAGATGTGAACAATATTGCTTTCTTCACATACTCACAGAAAATACAGCTTGACATCTTTTTGTTTTACTTGATCTAAGTTGGAATGAATTAACTTAAAAATAGTTTGGCAACATTCATTGAGCTGTTCTGGAAACGTTTGAGCTGTCAGAAATCCAAGGTAAGCTTAAGGAAGGCAAAGACTGTCTCTTTTCTGATCTCACTCTGGAAAGTACAGTGACCTCACCATGAGATCTAGAGCAGAGTTTGTCCAATAGAACTTTAATGATAGAAATGTTCTATATCTGGGCAATTCAAGATGGTAGTCATTGGCTATATGTTTACTGAACATTCAAACTGTGGGTAGTGTACCAATTTTTACTTTTATCTTCAAAATGAGTTTCACAATCTAGCGAGGTGAATCCTCTCCTTTCCCTTTAACATATACGTCTATCCATAACACCAAAGTTTTGTTGCAGGATGTGTGATAACTAAATGCCTAGGCTCTCAGAACTTTGGTTTAGGAGCTCTGCCTAACAAAAAGAAGCTACACAACCTCATCTACTTTTACTGTTTGTCTGAAATATCTTGAATCCCTGGCATCTGATATCAACCTCTCCATAGCCAAATATTATCTGCAGAACTTTCCTGATTGCCCCTCCCACCCCCGACCTTAGGTCCCTGATATGGTCCTGGAAATCAACTCACCCAAGTTCCTCATTTTACAGAAGGGGTCACTGAGACACAACTCACAAAATTGACTTATCTCAAGCTTTATAGGCAGTTAACAATGTATCTTCCAGATCCACTCTCCCTGTCTAAATCCTGCCTGATTATCCATGATTCCTCTCTAGTCCTGAGGTCCCTGCATGGACACTTCTGGTAATTTTTGTATCCACTAATGGCCTTTCCTGTGAATTCCTCTAGCATACTCACAATAGCATTCATTTTGGCACAAAGTCATGCATTTTTTGATCATTCATTCATGTATTCATTCACTTATGTATTCACTCATTCATGCAACAAATATTAGGGCAATTGTGCCCAGGTTACAAAGTTTTGAGAACAAGACACTCTTTTTTCAAAGAACTCATAGTCTAATGAGTGAAGACAGATACATAGATAATTATAATACAATTTCAAAATCTAGATTATAAGAGAAACACATACATCTACATCACTATGGGCTCACAGAGGAGAGGCACCTAAGCAGTGCTGTGGTGGTGGGGAAGGGGCATAGCAAGGTGGTGGTCAGAAAATCCTTCCCAATGTAGGAGCTGAATGCGAAAGAGATGAATAGCAATTGCAGGCCCCAAGCTTCACTGTTAATACCATGTCTTCCTTTGTTAAATCTGACAGGGAATTCTTATTTCCTCCAGGAGAATTTCTTAAGCACGTCTTCCCTGACTTTTTTTCTTATTATTTATTTATTTTTAATTAGAGATTTTGTAAGTCTACAGAAAAGTTTTATAAAAAACACTACATTCCAAGTACCACTTGTGCCAATTTGAAGCTATTATGTACCCTAGAAAAGCCAAGTCCTTTAATCCTCATTCAATATTGCTGCATGGAATCTTTTTTATTGTTTCCATGGAGATATGACCCACCCAATTGTGGGTGGTAGCTTTTGGTTAGATGGTTTCCTTGAAGATGTGTCTCCACCCATTCAAGATGGGGTTGCTTACTGGAGCTCTTTAAGAGGGAACCATTTTGGAAAAAGCTTTAGAGCCACCAGAACTGATAGGGCCCACACAACTAGAGACAACTGGAGAAGAAGAAACAAAATGCCCCTGGGGATACTGTTGGAGAAGCCTGGAGATAAAGCTAGCAGACATCACCGTGAGCCTTTCCAGTTGAGAGACGAAAATCTCAAACATCCTCAGCCTTCTTTTACCATGGTATCTTCGCTGGATGCCTTAATTTGGACATTTTCATGGACTTAGAACTGTAAACTTGCAACTTAATAAATTCTCCTTTTTAAAAGGCATTCTGTTTCTGGTATATCACATTCCCACAGCTTTAACAAACTAAAACACCCCCCTATTGTTGACACTTTGCATGAGTGTGGCACCTCGGGTTCTACCGAGCACTTTGTTCATTGTCTTTTGCAGCAGTGTCTCGGCCTCTTCGTCTTGCTCTTGTCTGGATGGTGTACAATGTTCCCCAACCCCTGGAGCCCCGGAACATTATTTTCAGACAGTTTTTGCCTGTCCACTAGCTGTTTTTGAAGGAGGAGTGAATGCTGCAGTTCCCTACTCTGCCATCTTCTCTAGAAGTCCTCCACACATTTGTTTCATTGCTCTTTTTTTAACGAGTCCAGAACATAGAGGCCACTCCTTGAACTGTCTCCCCACAAAGTGCCCTTTACCATAGAATGTGATCCATCATACCATTGAAAGATTAAAATAACAGATCTCATCTCTGACCCCTAAGAAAACATCATGTTAAAAAAAAGTGGAGTAATCAGGTCAATTCTCCTCCTTTCAGTTAACTGTAACAGAAAAAATTTGTTTATATTCCCTTTTTGTCTTTCTTTTGATAGACCTTGACTAAACCACAGATTTTAACATTAAAATGATTTGGTCTATTTCTCCAATATATGAGGTAGATGATTCAATTCAGCAAGTATTTATTAAATTCATGGACCTTATTCTATAGCGTAAAGGACATGCCATTCACACATGAAAAAGATTGAGATTAATGTAAGATGGAATGCAATTTACTTCAAGTATTTATTGAATGCCCACTATGAGTAAAAAAAAAAAAAAAAAGGTAGTTCAGAGCTATTCAGGCTTGGTGGCAGCCAAAATAATTAAGAATCATTTTATTGGCATAGTAAGAATTAAAATAGACTTTATAGCAAAATTAGCAAGATGGATAAGAAGAAGAGGAAGAAAAGGAGAAGTTGTCAGATCAGGGAATCAGCAGAACCATGGTATAGACATGGAAATGCATCTGATCTGTGTGAACATGGGTTCAGGGAAGCATTTTGATCAGAGTCCAGGTCATTTATGGAGGACTGGTGCACATTTCACTCCTCAGGAAGGAGGGCCAACCAGCCCTGACCAGAAGGACAAGGCTGAACTCAAGCACACATACAATGGGGAGACAGATTCAGCTTCTGAACTGCAGAGGGACATGTGGCATTGTTAGAGACTAAAGGGGATTGGAGGTAATCACACAGGACCAGGAGCAAATTAATGTGTGCTCCAATGATGGTGATGTAGTGACATATAAAAAGCCAGAGAATGATCCGTTTTAGGAATAATTGTCCTAATAATTTAAGGACTGATTGTTTAATGGGGGTAAAGAATTTGAGGAAAGGAATGAGAGGTAATTCCAAGTTTTGTGTTCAGGAGAAAGAAAGAATGCGAACTGATAAAATAAGACAATTAAGAGAGGAAATGAAGAGTTAGTGTGTTCAGAATAGAACTTACTAAGTGTGAAAGGATAATGGATGTTTTACTTTCCTGGCTGCTGAAACAAAGGCATGAAGTGGGTTGGATTAGACAATGGATATTTGTTGGCTCATGGTTTTAAGGCTAGAAGTCCAAAATCAAGGTTTCACCAAGGTGATGCTTTCTCCCAGAAGACTGAAGTCTTCTAGGGTTGGCAACTTTTCATCCTTGGTTCTTGGCTTCTCTGTCACAGGGCAATGCACACTGCAGCTTCTCCTGCCTTCTTCTTTCTCTTCCAAGCTCCAGGACTTTCAGCTTCTAGCTGTTACCTCTGGCTTTTTCCCTCTATGGGCTTCCCTATGAGACCTTTAGTAATAGGAGTAAGCCCAATCCTAATTCAGCTGGGCCACATTTTAACTGAAGGAACCTCCTCAAAAGTTCCTTTTTACAAGGGCTCACACCCACAGGAATGGGTTAAGTTTAAGAACATATTTTTCTGGGGTACCTAGCTTCAAGCCACCACAGTCCCCCTGTGGACTGCAGAAAAACATGGTCTTTCCACATGCAAAATGCATTCATTCCATCACAACATTATAAAACTTTAAGTCAGTTTAGCAACAGTGCTAAATGCAGAGTGTCATCAGAATTTGTCGTGGGTGTGGTCTGTCCTGGGGCACAATTCCCCTCACTCTGTGGACCTGTGAAATCCTAGAAAGTAAGTTATCTGCTGCCAATATACAATGGAGGGACAGCCGTAGGATAAACATTCCCATTCGAGAAAGGAGATATTGGAAGGAAAACAGTTCCAATTCCAAACAATTCCAAAACCGAGCAGGGCAATCGCCATTAGATTGCAAGATCTGAGGCATCGATAGATGAAAGTCTTGTCCTTCAAGTCTGACAGAGCCGCAGCCCTGCCCCTCCCAAGCATTTTTATAGCAGCCATGCTCTCTCTTAACATGGGAGTGAAGGCCCCTCACTCTTGAGAAGCAGTGAAATGGCTACCAGTCTCTTCACAAATGCCGGGACACAGACCTCACTATCACTGAGCATTGGGGTGTGTGTACTCTCCCTGAATAACAGGGAGAAAGGCCCATCCCCTCCCAGTGTCAGGGCAGATGACCTGTACCTCCTCGTGCGGGTGTTAAACTTCCCTTTCCGTTCTTTCTCTGCCCAAAGACTCTTGGACTCCATGGACAAATAGAATTATAGGAAAGCCATCTCACCCTGTTGTGTCAGGGCAGGGTTCTGTGGATAGAGTCAAGTTTAGTAATACACACACACAGACACACACACACACACACACACACACACAAACAGCCCTTGCTACAATAATAGTAATAAGAGTAACAGTAATTGCAGATTGTATTAAAGGCAGTAGTTTTTTCTGGTAACAAAGACCATGTGTTTCAGGAGATGTAATTATCAATTATACAGGATTATTTGACTGAAGCCAGTTGTCTAATCTTATGAAAAACACATCCCATTTTCTTTGAAATTTCTGATATGAACTGGAAGTTAGTTTGGATAATCAGTTTCAAAACAAAGATTAAATCATAATTTATTACCCTAGTTGAATCCAAAAATTCCTTTGTCAGGACTTCCAATCATTTCCAGTCATTTATAAAAGACAAAACATTGCTACTTTGATAACCCTGCTGATCACTTCAAGCTGGCCCTTATGAGAATGAAAATAATGCTGGTTCCAAAAATATTATCTGATAGCTAGATGGGTCCTTTTTTTTTTTTTACTTTTTACTGCCAAGAAAATAATGGCTTGGAAGAGAGTAAAGGGAAAATAAGTCCAAACTGTAGGTTATGAGAATAAGTTGGACATCATCTCCCTGAGAGTATGACTGATTTGGCTGATAATCTTTCAGGAAGTGCATCGAAATGTAGCAGGAGGTGTATTCTGATTTTTTTTCAGACACAGTATGAATTGTTAAAGATGGAAAAACACCAAGAGATGAAAAATATAATTCACATATTGTATTTGATGTCAATTGAAAAGAGAACGTTCTATCAGAATATGTTACAGCAATTTTTCATAACCCACCATATGTCTAGGTAAAAACAGCTGGGTCATGCTCAGAATTTAAACCATACTAAGACTTTTAAATACTCATTTTATTTAAAAGGTCATAGTGTCAATGCTGTTCAGAGAACATGCAATAGGAGTTAGGGTAGAAAGGGGAGCAAGGATTAAAAAAGGAGTCAAGTGGGCAAAAGACCGAAAATATTTTGAGAGTCCAGTATAATCACTAAGACAGACTCTGGCAAAATTCCCACAAATGTTTGTAGAGCAATGATATCACCAGTTGTGGGAATTAAATGCCTGCCACTTCGAATATGTTTTTGGTGGTGGTGGTGTGAGATGGGGGGTGGGGAAGAGGACTATATTCATAGCTGGTTTGGATCCATGACATTTATATTCCTGTAAAATTATATTTATTCTTGAAATAGCTGAATGATGAATTATACACTGCGAACTATACCAGGAGGTATATTTGATCCTGATCATCTCAGAGGACTGTGGTACTCTTTGAAATGAGCAGCCCCCCTCCCCCCTGCCCAGTCTAGGAGGCCACTCACCATCTGCTCCTATTTTTCTTGACCCATCTTCCTTGGCTTTTCCCCATTCCCAAGATATAAACCCTCCACCCAACTCTACTAATCTTCTTGTAGACTCCTGAGCAAACAATGCCATTTCCCACATGGGTGTGTTTACAAATGTATTTCTCTCAGCCTAAAATATGCCCTCCACCCTACAATCAGGGTTCCAGTGTAATGATGAACTCTCTAGCATCTAACAGGTTTCTCCCAATAGCCATTGGCAAGGTTCCCTTTGCACAGTTCAGCCAAGTGGAACTGTCTGTCTATACTGGACCAACACCAACATTGCATGAACTGGCTCCTCACACCTCTCCTATCAGTCATACAAAGTAATGCTCTCTCAAATCAACTCCTGAATGCCAACCAAGAGCCTGGGTGAGCTGGAGCGTGGCTGGGCTCTGGTATCTTTGGTGGCTTCTGATGCACCTGAACACAGGCTGTAGAGTTTGGAACGGAGAGAAGATGCATCTCAGATTAAAGCGAAATAAAACATACAGCCACATAACATCTAAATGACATGGCAATCTTAAATAGTGTTGCTTGGACAGGAATCTACAAGGAAAATCCAGGCTCAATCAACCTGGGCAGAGGTAAGAGGTGAGGCCTTCAAGGGATGGAAAATGTCTGTATTCACATGAACTGAATTAGAGAGATGCAAATCAGATTAACTATTAGGATGCTAGAATTTTAGTTCAAGCTTGAGACTCAGCATGCACAGTGATTTTCTTCTTTTATGTCCAGCTGATTTCCTGGGGCATGTTTTAACCAATGATTATGATACCTCTCTTGAATTGTGTCTGGTTGGAATCCCAAAGAAAGGTCCTAAAGTGCTAACTTTTGAAAAACTTTTTTTACTGTAAAATATAACAGTAAGGGAGGCTGCCGTGGCTCAGCAGGCAGAGCTCCGACCTGCCGTGCTGGAGGTCTGGAGTTCGATCCCTGGTGCCTCCTGCCCATATGCAAATTAAAAAAAATAAATTAAAAAAAAAAAGTAAAAAATAAATATAAATTTATATTTATTTATAAATATAAATATAAATATTTATATTTATACTGTAAATATAAAAAGCAAGGAAAGAAAAAGCAATAATTTTCAAAGTATATTTCAGTAAGTAGTTAGAGAACATATCCCAGAGTTTGTCATGGCCTACCATTCCACCATCTCAGATTTTTCTTCTAGCTGCTCCAAAACACTGAAGGCTAGAAAGAATATTAATATAGTGATTCAGCAGTCATAATCATTTGTTAAATCCTATTTTCTCTGTTATATCTCCTCCTTCTCCACTGATCCCTCTCCCAATCTGTAGGGATCTTTAGGCGATGCCATTCTGACTTTTTCATGTTGAGAAGGGGTGTTGACACTAAAGGATAGGGGAATGTAATCAGTTGATAATCTTGGAGAGTCTGGTCCCTCTGAGCTTCAGGATGTATCTGACCTAGGAGCCCTCAGGGAATTGTAGATTCCAGGAAAGCAAACTTAGGGCATGAAACCTTTATAGAGTCTCAGTTCAAGCCCTAGGTGTTCTTAAGAGTCAGAAGGAGTGATGTTGGTTGGAGTTTATCAAACCATGGCAGTTAACACTATCTAACTGAAGCTTACATAAAAATAGCCTCCCGAATAGTCATGTGCTAACTTTTTAAAGTGTAGCGTAGCATTATATGTTATTGTTGCATCTGAGCTCCATGGAAATTATTTTCTTAAACATTGTGATGCAGGATTTTTTTTTTATTATTGTAGCTCAGGATACTGGGCTATAATATGGGAAATCATTTTTGGCGTTAAATTAGACTAGCTCAAAGGAAATGTGAGTTTAAAGGAGTGTTTTCTTTCAGGTGCTGATTCAGTTACATAAGGTAATAGCCATGCTTTGTTTCAAAATAATGTTATCTAGACATCATAAAAAGTGACCTTTGATGTCAGACCAATATTCTGTGCATCTCACAGTGGTGAAAATGTCCCTAGGGAGTAGGTTTCCCAGGCCTTTGTGGCATCCCTGAGGAATGGAATGATGTTCATCTATAATTTGGTTATGTTGAATGGCAATGTTTTTAATAGTTTGGTTAATTTTGCTTAATAGTTGTGGTAGCTCTTCTGAGAATTGGTATCTTCGATTGACTGCAGGTAATATTCTTCACCACAATGCACTCTTGGTATAGGTCTCCTGATCTTTATCTGTACTCATAATTTCACTAAGTTTGTATTGAGGATTATAGATTGAAATAGAACAAGGAACTTTCAAATCCTATTGGTGATGTTTTGTTACCACCCCTCCAGCTATTGGTTTGAGAAATATTGTCTGTAAGCCAAATAAATGAAAGTCAGTGTGTTGATATGACATAGGAAACGACTTTGAAGAGAATTTGGTAAAGTCCACCTAGAATCTTATTAAATTTATATTTTACTATAAAATGTTACCTCCTCCAAAATATTCATTCATAATAAATGATGGTGGGAGGGCCTGATATTACAGATAACTGAGAGTAATATCTCAGTTACTTTTAATATCTTTTAGGGAAAAGAGATATGGATTTGGTGAATAAAATCATGAAGCCCAGATCTCATCTGTTATCTAGGAGAGTCATTCTTCTCAACTTCACAATCTAAGGGAAGTTTGAGAACTCTGTAGATACAAGTCTCTTATCTATTTTTGTCAGTAGGTAACACTTGTGATTTAGAACTTCAAGTTTTAACCCAGACTTGGTGAAATTTCTGTTACTAGAATGTTCAAAACCTGTTTTAACTGACAGGTCCTTATTCTTGCTAAGTTGTTTACCCTTATTACTCTGTAGGTTTGATGTATTATTTTCCTTTTTTTAAAGAATATTTATCCACATCGTAAAAACCATGAACCAAGTGGTTTATCAGGTGCCCCTGCCCCAGTTTCCCAGTTGCTTCGTTAGCCAAGCACAGGCTGGAGGCTCCTAAGCTAGTAGTCTATGCAAGGCATAAGAAGCTTTTGTACTACCCTGATATGCTTGACCTCTGAGCTACTGCCTTATTGTCTTGAGAGGAAACCTGTCTGGAAAATGATGTAGTAGTCTACCATCATTACGGATTGGTCCATCCCTAGCCTCTGACTTCATACATGGAGGATGCTGCATTGTCCCATCTGGCCAGGTTCTAATGTCTTTATGGAACGTTTTCTTTAACAACAAGGTCATGGGCAGGATTGGTGGAAACAGTTTATGACAGATAAATAATTTTGAGCAATGAGAAACAAAGCTGTTTTCTGCCATTGGCCCTTTTATCTTTTGTCATAATTATTGGATTCTACTTTTATATTGTGATGAAATATACATTCGTTTCTGTTGGCTGGTTTATTTATCATGATGGAATACAAGTAGCCTGAATACAAAATTTGCATTAATATCTGATTATTATCAGGAAGAATGACTTAAGATAACAACCTTAAGCCAAGATCATTAGGGCTGGCAGATGTCCTTGAATATTCAATAGATTTATATTCATCTTTCTAATGGCAGGTTAAATTATTCAGTTACCCATGGTACATTTTTGAAAGTATTTACCCTGAAGGGTTTACAGGAAGTGCATTGCTTAAAATTAAACTTTCCATCTTGTACATAAAAATTCCTACCAGACTGAGTCGTGCTCAATAAATAATGACTGTCATAATGATGAGGATGATGATGATGATGTTAATGACATCGCTATCATCATCCTTTAAGTGTTTCATGTGCCACTCTCCTAAGAGTGGAAAGTCCATCCTATTAAATGGCACAATGAGAAGTATCAAAATTAACCCTCCCCCAAAAGTTTAATATGTCTTTTATATCACACAATGGTACCTTATTATCCAAAACCACGTAACAGAAATGATCCTGTTTTGAAGAATTCTTTTTTGCACAGTTTATACTATTATCCCCAACAATCTGTCAGGCAGACTTGTCTAGTCGGAGTTGGACAGCAGCTGAAGATATGGCTCCTTAGATGTTTTCTAGAGGGACCCAATTAAAGAATACTGTATCTTTTTCAATCAAGAACACAGAACACCTGGGCTAGATCTGCACAGTAAGAGCCCAGGGGGCTGGAGTTAGGGAGAAGAGGATGATGGGAGGCTTGGGGGAGGAGGGCCTGGAGCACTCACTGAGCCACTCTTGTCTGAGTATGGAGTGACATGATGAGAACAGTGGGAGGCATGAGTTCTTGAGAGGGAAGTTCCCTTGCTGCTTGTAAGTCATGATGGTAGCAGAACTGGAGCAGTTTTATCAGAGCAATTGTTCATTAATTTGGTAATTAGCTTTATTGACTATCACCAGGTACATATTGCCTTTTCTGAGTACTCCCAGAAAAGTCAAAATTATAAAACACTATGATCTCAAAATTGTACTAAGTTTAACTAACAGAAATCACTTCTTTTTTTTTTCAAACATGGGCAGGCACCAGGAATCGAACCCGGGTCCTCTGGCATTGCAGGCAACAATTCTTGCCTGCTGAGCCACCGTGGCCCACCTGAAATCACTTCTTAATGTGCACAAAACATGTGGTGCGTGTATTACTTCAAGACACAAAGACTTCCTAGCAGACTTCTGTGTGTGAATCCTCATTCATTCTCCATAACTGTGAGGGGATGTTATATAGTAACTATAATTATAAATAAGCAAAAACTGTTAAGGATTATTCGGTACTAGACATTTATATGCATTATCACATTTAAAAGTCATGCTTATTTTATAAGTTCTCTCATTAGTTGTATTTTAAAAATAAAAATGCAGAAGCACAGAGAATTTAAGTAACCTGCTCAAAAGACACAGGTAGTAAGTGACAGGGTGGAGATTCTAATCCAGTTGCCAATGTTAGAAGCTGCTCTCTTAACCAGAGAATCACTACTTCTCCAGGCACAAAAGCAATAATGCAAGTGTATTCTAAGACAACATGGTGCCAACCTCACAGTTTTCCAGGCCTCTGTATGCCCTGAGCAAAATGTCTACAAATTTCACCTCTTCCACAAAGTTCAACCTGGCTCTCTGCTCATGCTGAGTGTTGATGTCAAGTAGAAACTTCTCTCTGATTCACCTCCAGCAAAACTGCTATCTCTGGGCCATTTTCCAGAAAGCCACGGGCAAGTTGTCACTGCTGGCTGCCTAGCTTTCTCTCTCAGCCCCCAACCCTACATTGTCAAAGCTTTGTGAATCTGCTGTGAGGAAGAGCTCAATCCTTTTGTTACCCATCCCCATGTTTATTCTTCCATATCCTCTTCTCTCTTTCCCTGCAGTTGCAAAAACAGTGTCCTCAGCCTGCTATTCTCAAACAGTTCTTCAAGTCCCTGAAGTACTTCCCTAAATAATTCTGTGAATCTAGACTGCAGTGTTTAAAAATAATTTTGTCTTCCATTTACAAACTAAAGAAACAAATATCTTGGAATAAACTCAATCAAGGATATAAAGAACTTAGAAAACAACAAAACATTGCTAAAAAGAAATCAAAGAAGTTCTAAATAAATGGAAGGACATTCTTTGTTCATGGATTGGAAAACCAAATACTGTTATGCTGTCAGTTTTATCCAAAGCTATTTAGGATTCAACACAGTCCCAAACAAAATCCCAACAGCCTTCTTTGTGGCGATGGAAAAGCCAATTATCAAATTTATATGGCAACTAAGGGGCCCTGAGTAACCAAAATTATCTTTGTAATTAAATCAAAGCTATCATAATCAAAACAAGTTGGTAGGTTGAGGAACATGCATATAGACCAATGGAACTGAATTGAGAGTTCAGAAAGAAACCCTCATTTTTTTTTTTTTTGATGAGGGTACCAAGTCCACCCAGTGGGGGCAGAATAGTTTGTTTAACAAATGTTGCTGAGAAAATTCTATATGCATATGCAAAGGAATGAAGGTGGACCCTTACCTCACAACATATACAAAAAGTAACTCAAAATAAAATAGAAACCTAAATGTAAGAAACAGAATTATAAACCTCTTTGAAGAAAACTCAGGGAAGCAATGGTTTCTTTGAGATTTATACCAAAATACACACAACAGAAGAAAAAATAGATAAATGGGACATCTTCAAAATTAAAAATTTGGGGGTATCAAAGGACTTCATCATAAAAGTAAAAGAAAGTCATACAAGGGGAGAATATATTTAAATACCACATATCTGAAAAACATTTAATCCAAAATGTGTAAATAAATCCTACAACTCCAGAGCAAAAAGGCAACAAACCACATCTAAAAAGGGGTAAAAGACATGAATAGGCACTTATTCAACGAAGATATACAAATGCACAAAAAGCATATGAAAAGAGGGTCAACATCTTTAGGAAAATGCAAATAAAAACCGCAATGAGATAACCATTTCACACCCACTAGAATGGCTACAATTAAACTAAAAGTAACAAGTTTTAGAGAAGATGCAGAGAAATGGGAATATTTGTCATTGTTGAGAATGTAAAATGGTGCTGCTTCTATGGAAAACAGTTTTCTGGTTCCTCAGAAAAGTAGGTATAGAATTAACATATGACCCCGCAATACTACCTCTAAATACATAATTCAAAAGTATTGAAAGTTGGGACTTAGATATTTGCACACAGTTGTTTGTTATGGCATTATTAAGATCGCCAAAACATGAAAGCACCCCAAGTGTCACCAACAGAAGAATGGATAAACTAAATGATGTATATACATACAATGGAGTTTTATTCAGCAGTAAAAAAGGGATGAAATACTGATAATTGCAACGTGAACAGACCTTGAAGACTTCATCCTAGTAAAATATGCTAAATAAAGAAGGACAAATATTATTTGTTCTCACTGATGTGATATAATTAGAACAAGCAAATCCATCGAGGCAGAAACTAGGATACAGATTACCAGGAGCTAAGGTGGGTTAAGGTAGGGGAAGTCGATGGTGACATCCTACGGAATTCTGTTTGGGGTGATAAAAAGTTCTGGTGATGGGTTCTGGTGATGATAGCACGACATTATGAATGTAATTAATTCCACTGAATTACATATTTATTAGTGTGGTTGTAAGGGGAAGTTTTAGCTTGTTTATATGTTACTTGAAAAAAATTTTTTTTAAATCTGTATCAATACAACCCGTAAACCCGAATGTAAACTATAGCCTATAATTAATAGTATGATTATAATAATAATCTTTCATCAATTGTAACAAAGGGACCCACTTTGTTACAATTGTGCAAATTATTAACAATGGGGCTGGGGATTATATGGGAATCTGTATTTTCAGCACGATGTTTTTGTAAACCTACAACTTCTCAAATTAAAAATATTACAAAAAAATAAAATGAAAAGCAGGAGCTTGTGATGATGTGGGTGACCCTTCCCCAACCTTCACCAGCTTGATGGAGTGTTGGTTGACGCTCCAGTGCAGATCCCTGCTTCCAGTATTAGAGGAAACATAATGACCCTTATGCACATGCTGACAACCTATATGCCTGGCTCAATCTGTCTGGTGGTGGCCTTATGGATTCACTGTCTTAGAACTTGCCCTGCAAGTATAAGGCAGCTCACTGAGCTCTACTACAGAATGCTGTGGGAGAGCAATCAAATTGAGCAGTCTGGGACAATGGATTGCTGGCTATGGGGTGCATAGCGCAGTGCCCATGACTGTAAGAAAACATTTTCTTAGGTAGGAAAGGACACTTGTATGCATGTAAATAGGAATCTTAGGCCTGCACATGCATGCCCTGGGCAAGACACATGCAGAAAGGATTGGGAAAGGCCCATATGCTTTGGTTTGGAGCTATTTTCTAAACCTATTGTATAGAGAAGAACCAAAGGAGAGCACTGGTGCAGGTCAATCTGCCAAGACTAGATGTTTTCTTTTCTTTCTTATTAGTTCCTGGCATTTAAGGAAAACTCCATCAGAGCTGGACATAAGCTTAAGAAACAGACATCTCAGAGACTGAATTCCAGTGATAACACATTAAAATATAAAAATGTCCAGGTTTCAACAAAAGGTTACAAAACATACAAAGAAAGAGGAAGCAATGCCGCAGTGGAGAAGATGAAAGCATCAGAAACCATCAATACAGAGGACCGGGCCTGGAACATACCACACAAAGATTTTTAAAAGTGTTCCTAAATATACTCAAAAACCTAAAGGAAAATATGGACAAAAAAGTAAAGAAAATCAGTCAGGGATATGACTGATGAACACAAAGAGAATCTCAATAGAGAAATGGAAATTGTGGAAAAAAACAAATAAAGTTGAAAATCATAGCTAACAGATACTAAAAATTCCCCAGAGGGGTCCAGTAGTGGATTAAAGCAGGCAGAAGAAAGAGTCTATGAACTTTAAGAGATGACCACTGAAATCATTCGTTCTGAGGAACAGAAAGAAGAAAAGTGAGCAGAATCTAAGGAATCTGTGAAATACCATCAAGCATGCCAATATGTGCATTGTGGGCATTCCAGAAGGAGAAAAGAAAGAGAAAGAGTCAGAGAGAATATTCAAAGAAATAATGGCTGAAAACTTGCCTGATTAAATGAAAGATTTGAATATATGCATCCAAGATGCTCAATGGTAAGGGAGTTTATCACTACTGGGCCAGCTCTAGTGGAGCTGCTACAGGTTGAAAGGAAAGGAAAGTAAATTGAATAGAAGCACTGTGAAGAAATAAAGATCTCCAGCTCCTACTCCAAAGAGTGTACTTATTCCAGCAATTCCCATCACCAAATCAACAGGCTCCTGGATTCTGGAATAGTGTGTAAGGATTGAATCAGGAAACTGAAATAATGATTAAAGAGCCCGGAGGAAAAGAAGAACAACTTATACCACGAGATATTCCAGATGGCCGTCGTGCAGGTCCCTGCCTCATGCAGAGAAGTAGCAGCACACGCAGTGTTGGTATGCAGACACCTGGTGGGGCAGACAGGGGAAGCAACAACAGCCCCTCTCCATCTGTGTCCCCCCCCCATCAACAACAGCCCCTCTCCATCTGTGTCCCCCCCATCAACAACAGCCCCTCTCCATCTGTGTCCCCCACATCGTTCCTCACATCTCCATTGAAGGTAGTGAGGAGAGCCCTTATTCAGCTGATGACCTGCTCGTTGATCCCTGAGATAGAGAGAAGGGGAACAACTCTCCTTTGCCCAAATATGCAACTTCACTAAAACCTGACAACAGTTATATATTCAAAAGGGAACCTCCCCTAAGGGCTGTGAAAGAGTCAAAGTCTTTAAGGAATGCTCGCCAAAACATCTTGGTGAAATCCCAGCCTCTTACTATCCTCACAGGAACAAGGTGAATTTTATTCCTAAAAGTGGCTCTGATTTCTGCTTGGCAGCCGGCTCAAGCCACTCCTTCCCACACCAGCTCTTACCCCACAGCCCAACAGCCACCACAGGCCATGACGACCACTCTGCTGCAGCCTATCTCTGCGGCCTCCCTGACCACAAACACAGGGCTGAGCCTCTCTGCTCCCACCACCAGAACCAACTGAAGAAGCAGAAGGATAGATCCCCGTGCTGCATGTCCATTGTTCTGGGAAACTGAGAATCTCCGTGGATTACTTGACTATGAAGACATCGCGCGTTTCGATTGGCTGTGATGTGGTCCTGTTTCCTGCCGTGATGTGGCAGTGAAGCTTCTGGAAGGAAGCAGTCCCTCTGACGGCTCTGCCCTGCTCGTGACAGCCAACCTCAGTACTTAGCCTGCTTTTTTCAAAAGCATTAATTGAATTAAGAAAAGTCTTATTCTTTATTTTTGGAGGGCCAATAGCACACTGTTTTTTGCTTTTAAATTAGACTTCGTTAAAAACAACAGCAACAAAACAATTCCTGCAAACATGATTCCTGAGGGGAGACACAAATGATGCTGCAATCTGTCTTATAATACCAGTGTTACATTTTCTGAAATTTAGCAAATTTGGATGAAAAGATTCTTTGGCCACCTCTGTCTCTTGTTTCCTTTTCTAGATGTGTGCTTTTCTCAGTGGTTTTCAGCTTTGGGACCAAAGGGACTATTGACATTTTCCAGCAATCTTAATCTCATGACTGTGTACTTCTCCCAGACAAGAATTGATAGGTAAATGCACTGAACCAAGTATATATAAAAAGAGATGAAAAGCAATATCAGTAAAAATAATAATAATAATGATTTGGTTTCCTAGGCATTTTCCATATTCCCCATATAAATTTTGGATACTATTAATTAATGTAGAAAGACTGAGAAGAAACTGACATTAAGCACATATTTTGCATTGGGAATTTTCCTAGGCATTTTGACTATCAAGGCTGTAAGGAAGTTTCAGTCAAACAACGTTCACAGTTTCTATTATTTTCATTTCACTGATTGGAAAAGAGACACCAGAGAGGTAAAACCACTAACCAAGATCATTCATCTAATAATTTCTGGCAAAAGAATAAAACCCAGGTCAGTTAGACTCCAAACCCATGTTCTGGCCATTACAGCCCTGCCTCCTGCACTTTAATAGCACATGTACCATCCAAGTTCTTGTTGAAATACAAATTATGATAGAGAAAGTCTAAGCTGGTGCATTTCTGACCCAGTTCCAGGTGAGTCTCAGGCTGTTGTCTCAAGACCACAATCAGTAGTGAAGTTCTGTAGTGCTCAGAAAATGCTTTTCCCAGACAATGGCCATCCTCAAACCAGTCATTTCTAAATGCAAGCCCTTGTCAGTAAGTCAAAATGAATGCAATGCATGTCAACTGTGATTGGAACACAGAAGATACAGCACAGTATTTTCTGAAGAGTGTGCCTTGGATGTCTTCACAGAATTACGTGGAGCTCTTGTCAAATGCAGCATTCTGGATGGTACCCCAGTCCTACGGGACTAGAATATCTGGAGGCAGGATCTGAGAATCTGCATTTCTAGTTGCTGCTCCCCAGCTCTTTCTAATGCTCATTCAAGCTTGAGAAGAACTGGAGTAGCCTGAATGGATATAAATATCAAAATGATGATCATGAAAGCTTATTGGGAAAAACTGGCAGACAAAGGGGCCTGAATCATATGTCCTTGAAGAGTAGATGTTCCACTGCAGTATAAAAGTGGTATTTTGGAAGGGGGTCAGCAGACTAGATTCTGACAGGACAAATCACCTGTGGGATCTCGACAAAGAGATTGTTTTCTGCTCCTTAAAAGGAAGGCATCACAGTATCTTAACCCACATTGATCAAAAACTTGATGGATATTAATATTGAACTGATATATATACATTTTACATGCTTTCTCGGCAGTGCCCCACGGAGAAGAGGAATAGAAACAAGCTTTCTTCTCTGCATAGCCTTTTCACATGCGTGTTAACACTCTTGACATAATCTATTCTCATTCATGGCCCCAGGAAATGTGTGAAGCCAAGCACTATTCATTCCCAGCTCACAGTGAGCACACCGAGCCTCAGAGGGTGGTACACAAAACCAGGGCCAAACCTTTAGGTTCTGACTCCTTGACTAAGACTCTTCCACCACCAGCCAAGGAGCTCCCAGATATAATGGTGCACCAAAACCACTGAGTCAGAATCTTCAGCGGGTGGTGGGGTGGTGGGGTGACTGATAATCTGCATTTTTCACAAAACACTTCTTGGTCATTCTTACACAACTAATTCATAAAAACATATTTGGATATCACTCAACAAGATTATGTGACATGCAGGAACTTCAGATTACTTGACAGATATCTAGAAAGAGAACAAGTAAGGGGATTGGAAGCCTGAGACCCCTTCTGAAGAGGGAAATGGTGACAGGCTATTTTAATGGTCTTCCTTATAGCCCCTGCCTCTTAATTGTTAAAACCAGGTTCCAAGATGACTGGAGGTGGGAACAATTATGAGATTTTTCGTTTGAGAAACTGGTCAAAAGAAAACATAGCCTAGACCTAGAAGGTTTTATTAGCAAGCCCTTTAAGGTTAGGGAACACATTTATATTTCTATAATTACAAGATTTTGTAGAAAGTGAAGGAGGCTGTTGTGGTGCTGGATTTAAGATCAGCTCTTGGCTTAAAAGACTTTCCTGGCTGGGTAACTTTGACTAAGTCAATTAACCTCTGGGATGTTTGGCCACCTTCTCTCCAGAACCTTAAAAAAATGTATTGAGAGGACTATGTGAGAAAGCATGAGTGAAAGCATGCAACAGGTGCCCCTTATGTATCCACTGGAACTGAGTCTGAGGTTCCTTGGAAGGGTGGACTGTGGAAATAGGAAGCAGGAGATCCTCTACAGCTGCTTGCAAGTTCTGGAATAGCTCAGACATTGGCATCTAGCTTTTCTGGCAGCACATCTAGCTTTCCACAGTGACAGATGAGGCAGAAAACTGAGCAGTGTGATTAAAGAGTTCCCCCAAAGCTCCTCGGAAACAGTATGTTTTGGCCCAGACCAAGTTTGTGCAGAATATAGGCTAAGGCTGCTATGAAACAAACAAAAAAAACCCACACCAGGCGCAGAAGCAGGCATAGCTTTATTGGAACTTATGAACGGAAGAAGTTCTTTAGTGGCAGCATTCTAGATGTTTGCACTCTGCAAGGGATGGGGGAGTACAAGTAATAACACATGATTTTAGAACAAAGACATTCCATATAGTATGAGGACATCAGGTCCTATACTTTGGCCCCTAAAGGGGCCAAAGACCTGATGTTTTACTAAGATTAGTGTTTAAGACTAAGATATAATCAATGCTGTTTTACATCTATGGTTACATTCTTCCCCCTCCAGGGAGATTGTTTACTTTCTTGACCTTTGTTTTTGGTTAAAGAAGATTTGTTAAGGGCAGCTTAGGAGGGGACCTGGACCCTGGGCCACCACAGAGTGTCAAATTTTAACATTGTATATTTAAAGACTTTTCGTGCTTCTCTTTGAAAACTGAAAAAGCCCGAATGAGCTGACTTTATTCTAAATTTTAATTGTCTGTTCTTTTGACCAGAGGAACTATAAGAACATGGGGGAAAGGCTTCTGCCTTCATTAATGATCCCTGTTAATTTTCCCTGTTCACTGACACCTCCATTCTCCTGGGCTCATGGACATTCATCAATCTTGAAAACTAAGAGTTTATTTTTTTGTTATGCTTGGATTATTTGGTATCATCCATGGGGAGTTAACAGAGTTCAGTGAGATAGCCTTTCTAGCTAGCAGCCATGGTCAGTCCATCTCCCAAGTTTCATGTATCTAACTCAGAGGCTGGGCTGGTACTGATTTGGTGTCACTAGCCACATGGTACCTGCTCCCATTGTTTTCCACTTACTCCCAGGTTCTGTTGCTGGTAGTTCAACTTACTGCCTTCCGTCTGTGGGGGTGAATTCTTTTCAGGAGATTAGCTATCACTCTATATAATCTCACTTCTGTTATCTCACTCCTCTGGCACCAATAACCCACCTGAACATGAAATATGAGCAGAATTTAAATTTTATTCTCTTTTTTTTCTAGAAACGTTATTGCACAAATCATCAGTGCAACAGGTGCAACTACTTGAGTCATATCCAAAGCCATTTCCATTCCAACATAGATGTCTGTTGCATATAAATAAATAGGGGAAAATCTTTATCAGTTCTGAAACTGGGAATGGGGTCATCTAAATGCCAGGAAAATAATGTAAGATATAGTGGAGAAAAGACTGGGCTGAGTAAGGGATTGGAGAACCCAAAATTTGCCTTTCACAAAGAAAAGTGTGCTGGGAGAAGAAGGGGATAGGACCTTCCACAGGATTCCCCCAAACACTTGAAGCAGAAAGGATGCTCCACAGGACTCCCCAGATGTTTGCAATAGGGGCTGGAGGGAAAGACAGGCTATTGAATAGTTGGTGAGAAGCAAATAATAATGGCTTCTCTTGGGAAATGGGGAAGGCTAGGATGGAAAACAGCAAACTGGAGCACTGGCTCCCAGCTTTTTCCTGGGGCAGAGAGCAGGTTTAGTAAAGCAAGGCAACTGACAATGTGGTTGCGCCAGTCAAAGAAGAAGTTGCCCAAGCTAACTTTGGTTTGGAAAATAAATTCTTCAATACAGCAGGAATTTGCTGTGACTGTACCTCTGAATCTACTCTCTTCCTACCGCTAATAGCAAAGCTGTCTAGACAGTGTCTACAGACAAAGCCTATTTCATGGTTCCCGTTTCACTTTGCCTGGAACTGAAATATTTGACAGGGACCATCTACAGTCTCTGAGTGAAACCACCTCATCTCCCAGGCTGGAACACATTGATGCCTTACCTGATAAGGTTGAGCAAACAAAGAGGAGTCATTCAACATAGTAGGACTTAGTGTGTCAAAAGGAACATACAAGTTAAGGCTATGTGCCACCCTGTGGCAGTCACGAAAATGCACTTCTCAGCTCATTAAAAAAATGAAAAGATATTTTCTCTGATTCCTGAGATGAAAGAGGTCACCTTCCTGCTCAGAATTCTGCAATTCAAGCAGCACAAGAGACAATAAGCGCAAAAAGCCATATTCTCAATTGCCCACAGACTCTGAGAAAGAAGTCATCCTGGAAGACCCTACCATGAACTCCCACCCCATCAGCCTGTCCATTGTTAAAGAACAAAGACCAGACTGAAAGTGCCCAATTAATTTGTGGCTTCTGATGAATCGTTCTCACAAGCTGGATACCCACCATAACATTGCTAGAAACCTATCCGTAAGATCACTCATTAGTGTGATCATCAGGTATAGGCTGCCAAGTCACAGTAAAACACGTGGTCTCGATTTCATGTCTTACTAATTGAGGTACCTGTGAAGGGTTGCTATTATACAGGTTATTTTAAGGACCAGATCTTCTTCGATATTTCTTGTCATATTGAAACTCAAAGGGTATTTTCTTAGTAACCCCTTGGTAAGACTTTGTTGATGGGCCTAGAGGATATGGCTGATTCTTTAGGCAAAGCATTACATGACATGTCTATACAGCTATTGGATCACCAGGGTTACATCCAGATCTGAATTGAAGTAGAAACTCACCATGGCATTTCTCTTTGAGGAAAATAGGATATAAAGTTTACAGTATCCTTTGCTTCCAGAAGAGCGAGATCTAACTGTTAATTATCATTGCCTTCATTGCTCACATCTTGCACTCAATTGAAACAGCATGGCTTTGATCAGCAGGAGGAATAGGAGTTAGCAAGCAGATTGCAATTTCAGGCTTTTTCATGATCAATAGCTAAGAATGCAAAAATTATATTAAAATGTGTATATCTCACTTCACACGCCATTGTATTTTGGTCATTATGTTAAAGGTTATGGATCCAATTTTTAATAAATTAATTTAGCAATTTTCCATCTCTTTATAGCCTACATTAAAATCCCCTACCATTTCATTTGAGATCTATCAGTTATTTTCTGGTGGATCAGATATCCTAATTAATAAGTAGCTATCACCATATATGCACACTGATTCAGGCATTGCCAATTTGCAAAGAATTTGAATAAGATCAATTCAATTAAAATAACTCCTGATAAGAGGTTATACCTTAGATTCACCTTGGTCTAAACTTTAAGCACTGACTCATTTCATTTTAATAATATAATACTATAATAACAAATCTTTATTTGATAATTTTATTTTATTAATCTTTTAATTGCAGTTTAACATTTAAGAAGGCAATAGAGTAGAAAGAAACACTTGATGGTTTATTAAGATATGAACACTAGAAGCAACTTTTTCATGTATAGAAAAGGGAGGTGAACAGAGGACTGAAATGAGAGTTTAAGGAAGTTCTCAGCAGGAAATTTCCTTTGCATGCCAGCAGCATGAAGGATTTCAGAAAAGCAAAATTGGCTCACTGGAGAAAAATATCTGGGCTATGCCCTGATGTATGTTGTGGAAGAGGTGCTGCCACCTTCTCAGGAGTAATCAGAAGGAAGCTTTGATCTTGGTGAGCCCCACCAAGTGAATAATAAAATGTTCCCACTATCATCCCTTTGACTGGTCAATGTCTCAACTGCACCTGCTGTGAAATATTTTGTACATCACCTCTTTTTGGAAGAAAGCTGAGGCTATTGGCAAAAATGAGTCAATGCAGCTGATTCATCACATCAAAGCTATATCACAACAGCTACACAGACTGGCTGAAGCAAGAAAACAGAGTGGCTCATGTAATTACAATCTAGAGGGAGGCAGGTTCCCACTCGATTTGCCTCCTTCCTCTGTCCTCATCCTGGTGCCAGCAACCCCTTCAGGATATCAACAAGATGGATGCAGTGATTTTTTGCCCCAAATAGATCCACAGTATCCTCTGGAGATAAACTATTCCTAAGGCTTCCTCTAATCGTGAAGATGCTGTCTTCAGAAAACCGCAACAGATTTCCACTCACACATTTTCAGCCCATATTGGGGTCCCTTACACATTCCTGAAACAATTCGATTATCATTGGATTGACTTAGGTCTGTGTTTCTGAACTAACTTCTAGCAAAGAAAATAGATTAAACCAGTGGTTCTTGGAACTGAGTCTGCCTTAGAATTTCTTGAAGCGTTTCTTGTAACGCAGATTATTGGGCCCAACTCCCAGAATTTCTGGTTCAGTAAGTCTGGGGTGGGAGTTGATCATTTGCATTTGCATAAAGTTCCCAGGTGATTCCAACACTGTGACATCACCATGACAGCCAATAGGCCAATCAGGATTTAATGCAAAAGTTGGAGTTATTTCCCCAAATGCCTTTGCTACCACACAACAGAGAAGGAATAGAAAGGATGTGGGGATTCAACTATTACATCCTCTGAAATGTCTGTGATGACAGCTGGGTTTGACTTTTCTACTCATTCTGATAGATAGTGTTGGTGTCCCCAGGTATCTTTACACTCGTCCATGGTGCTCTTCTCTGTGTAGAGCAAAAGAGAAGTTATTTTGTTTTCTTGTTCCTCCCTTAGGAACTATCTCACCCCTGCCCCCATAGACATGCACCATGTGCCAGGCAGGGTGCCGGGTGTCTGGTTAACTCACCAGCCCTGTGTGTGTGAGTGTGGGTTCCATTGCCATGCTCACAGTTCGCTCTAGTATGGGTCACCTGGGGAATGTGGTGTCAGTGTGGACTCTAGTTTAGTAAGTTTGGGTTTGGGCCTGGGATTTGGCATTTCTAACAAGCTCCCAGGTGATGCTGATGCTGTTGGTCCATGAACCACACATTGAGTAACCCCCTTCATAGGAGGAGGCATCCTCACCCTTCCTCCTGCCTAGCCAAGTTTATAGACCTATCCAGAGTGTACTCTCCCAACCTCAAATCTGATGCCCAGAGTCCTTTTGTAGAGTATTTCCTCCTGAAATGAAAAAAGAGGGCATATTTTTTGTTGTACCTGGGACTAACCAAAAAAGAAGAACCCTCCATTCGACAGCCTTGACACCCATCTTTAGTATGTACATCACTTGCTGCAGCTAGCTCTGGGACTCAGGTGTAGGTAAGCTCAAAATACATTGATGTATAGCAGGGTCCAGACACCTTGGACTGAGCCAGTATCTTCCTCGTTGAGTGCTTGGCATCAGGTTAATCAGCAAGTCTATGTTTTAAGAAGGTTAATTAATTATATTGAAAGAACTTTTTCATTTAAATAGCATCACTCTTAATAATAGCTTCGATCACACTAGGGTGAGCATTGCAATTTACTACAAAAAATATCATGAATTGAATAATCTCTTTACTCTCAATGCATTGGCCCTGGTCTGGGAGGGGGATATGTCAGTTGGGAGTGATGTAGGAATTCATCAGTGTCTGTAGCCTTCCCATTTGTCTATTTGCTGCTTAAAATGTTTTATTTAGAAGTCACAGGAGATAGTGAAAATGAACCACCTCCAAGCCCTCAATGATAGCAATGAATTATCCTCATGAGAAATGACTGTATCTATGGGAGGCAGGAGGGCCAGTGTAGGTAATCACGGTGCAATTACAGCATTAGGCCAAAAGCACTGGCCCAGGCCAAATGATATATAGCTTCTCTGAAGAAGAAGCAGGTAAGAGTACTTGGCAGTAGTGGCTAAGGTTTCCTTCTGATCAACAAACATAAAATTGGATTTTCTTAAGAATCAGGTGAAGCACTTTTGTGAGAATACTTAAACCATATGCTAAACAGCTGTTAACTAAATGGTACAAGTCAAAGAGAGAAAAACAAATCTAAGGAAGGACTGGTTACTGTATTCTTTGGGCTGCCTCCAACAGTTCCAGGAATTCCCTGGGCAAGTGGAAATGGAAAGAGAGGAAATGAATATTGGCTGATCATATGTGTTGAAGAAAATGGCATTAAACATCTTGGCATAGAATCTGCTCTTCAAGAGTAGGGAGAGAGGTCCCGGGTTTGAGTCTATCAATGAAAGCCCTAGCCAAGTGGGAAAGGCTGTAAGGTCAGCTGTGTGAATGGAGCAAAGGGAGAGAGGAAGACTGAAGGGAAAGAATGTGAGGGTGCATGTATGGACATTGCTAGTCACAGTTGAAGCTCTGGAAGACCAGTCTCTGAAGGCTGTGATGCTCAATGTTTGGTGGGGAGTGGGGTGCATTTTATATGTTTAGTGACTGTTTCAGTTTCCAGGCCACTAAAACAAATACCATGCTGGGTTGTCTTCACAACAGGAATTTATTGGCTCATGGTTTCACAGGCTAGAAAGCTTACTTCCTTCCATTTCTTCCTCCTGGGGTTGATATTTTCTGGCTGGATGACAATCTCTGGGGTTCCTTTGCTTTTCTGTCTGTAGCAATACGCAAGCCAGCTTCTTCTCATTTTTCTTCTGAGTCCCATTGACCTCCAGTTCTGGCCGTTCCCTGTGGCTTCTTTCTCTGTGGTCTCCTCTATAAAGCCTCTAGTAATAGGGTCTAGACCCATTGTGATTCAGTTGGGGCACACCATAATTGAAGTAACCTCATCGAAAGGTCCCATTTACAAGGATTCATACCCACAGGGATGGGTTAAGATTAAAGCATGTTTTTCTGGGGTCATAACTCTAAGCCACCAAGGTGGCTGTAACAAACTCTGTGTTGAGAGAGCTTAATCTCAATGGTGAATGGCCTTCTCATGAATGGCCCATTTGATTATGAAAGGCAAAGCTTCAACATCATCCGGGAAGAGAAATAGAGACAAAATGAGATAGATTATTCTGCTTAATAGTGAAACAGGAATCCTGGCCTTTAATAGGTGGTGAGGGCCCTGGAATTGAGAGAAGAGAAGAAACAGGGGTGAACCCTCAAGAGGAAAGGGAAGGGGAGTTGGCAAAATGGTGTGAAGCTAGAACCCACAAGGAGGAACAAGACTAGTAAAGTTTGCTCTGGGTTAGAAGATGGCAGATAGAGTATCCAGAACAGTGACTTTTGGCATTCAATCAGAAGTTGCTTTCTGTTCTGTGGTGTAATCCCTCTGATACCCCTGGATATTTTCAGTAAAAGTCTATTAGACATAACCCGCCTTGTATGTGTGATGGCTAGGGTGATTAATGAAAAATGTGCTGTATTTGCATTGGGGTGAAGGCTGTGTATCTCTTACTTCAGCTGCAGATATGTGAGCTAATAGGTTACCAAGGGAAAATAGGAAATCTCATAAGGTGGTGGGGATGGGTGATAAATATTTGCAAAATATTAGCTACCAATAGCTTATTAGAGACTTTACAGACTTTTTTTGTTTCACTTTTAGAAAACATTGTTTGCAGTGCTCCTGGAGGTACAATTTGAGTTACATAGTTAAGCAGTTAGGTCCTAGGCTGCTACAGCCAGGGAGATTGTTTGCTGGTCTCTCACCGGTAAACACACTGCATTCATGTCTTTAAATAATGAGGTAAAATTATTTTCAGGCCAGCCCCCTATCTGGAAGATTATTCTTTCATCACTAGTTCCCACTGCCACAGCATGAGCAGAAGGTGAAGCCGTGGTATTGAAGCCAAGGGTAGCAGACAGTGTCCTCAGAGAGACAGAAAGCTCCAGGACCCTGAGGTTAGCACTGGTCAGGGTACTCATTCTACACAGAGCATTAGAGAAAAGCAAGCATCCTTAACCATTCCAAGTAAAGAATGGAGACAGTAACATACGTGACCTCAGGGATGAGATTTTTTAAAAAATATTTTATTGACAAATCTTCACACACATACAGTCCGTACATGGTGTAAAATCAGTGGTCCACAATATCATCATACAGTTATGTATTCATCACCATGATAGTTTTTAGAGCATTTGCATCACTCCAGAAAAAGAAATAAAAAGAGAAAATAAAAAACTCATATATCTCATATCCCTTACCCCTCCTTCTCATTGACCACTAGTATTTCCATCTACCCAATTTATTTTACCCCTTATCCTCCTTATTATTTATTTATTATTTTTATATGTATTTTTTTAACCCACCTGTCCATATCCTGGATAAAAGGAGCATCAGACACAAGATTTTCACAATCATGCAGTCACATTATTTATATCGTTATACAATTGCCTTGACGAATCAAGGCTACTGGAGTACAGCTCAACAGTTCTCAGGTACTTCCCTCCAGCTACTCCAATATACCATAAACTAAAAAGGGATATCTATATAATGCATGAGAATAACCTCCAGAATAACCTCTCAACTCTGTTTGAAATCTCTCAGCCACTGAATCTTTATCTCATTTCTCTCTTTTTTGGTCAAGAAAGCTTTGTCAATCCCTTGATGCTAGGTTCAGGGATGAGATTTTGATGTACTTAGGAAAAGGGGCCTTGACAGAAGAAAATGACCAGTTGATCAGTGTGAGGACAGGAAGAGTGTTAGACACAAAAGGAGTGACAGAGACAGAAGAGTGCCAGAGAATGAGGCAGACGAGGCCAGAGCAAGCACGTGTGCAACTGTTGATGGAGACTTAGAAATGTGTGCTAGAAGTCACATAGAAATGTATGCTAGAAGTCACCATGTGCAATTTATAATCTGTTGTGTATAATTTTGCTTCAATAGTTTGCATAGTGAATTATGTATATCATCCTCATTCCAGTGCTAAAATATGCGTTCTCTCATTTTTAACAAACTGCCTGTGCTGTTATCATAAACGTGCGGGTTGCAGAAGCCCCTCAGGTATTGACATAAGCAGACATCTATAAAACATGGTTTATTTCCAACTCTCCTCTCCCCCACCCCCAACAGACATGCACAAAAATGCATATTATAAAAGATTCTGGGATTCAAACTAAGCACAGAGGTTAGGTGTCCTATTTGTGCTTGGACTCAGACTAAAAATATATGGTCATCAATACGCATACACTTACATAGAAGAAAGAGAGAGAAAGATGGACTCTACATAAAGGTATTGAGCACTAAAATACTAGTAAAAAATTAAATATGTTCTGTGGAAATGTTTTTGCTTCGGAAAATTTTTGTCTGCCTTTCTTCAGTACAGAGAGACTGCATAGGGGAAATCAGATTTTAAGAGATCTGAACCTCTAAGTCTTAAAATAAGGTGTTTTAGTTTGTTAGGCTGCTGAAAGCAGATACCATGAAATGCATTGGCTTAACAATGGGACTGTATTAGTTTACAGCCTCAGTTTTGAAGGCTGAGAAAAATTTCCAAATCAAGGCCTCATCAAGGTGGTGCTTTCTTCCTGAAGCCTGGCTGCTGGCAATCCTCCTCTGCCACACGAGTAGGCACACTGTGGCATCTGCTGGTCTCTCTTCTTTGCCAGGTTTCATTGCTTTCAGCTTCTTGCTTCCGTGGCTTTCTGCCTCTCTCTCTCTCTATTCATTCTGTTTATAAAGAAGTCCAATAAGAGGATTAAGACTCACCCCAGGCCATGCCTTAACTGAAATAACCTCATCAAAAGGGCCTATTTACCATAAGGTTACACCCACAGGAATTGATTAGCTTTAAGAACAGTGATTTTCTGGGGTGCATACAATTCCAAACCACCACATAGGGTAAAGAAAATATTGCTGCATACACTTTCTCAGGGAGGATTAGACATAATAAAAGTTTCTAGAAAACATGTACAAAGGACATACACAGGCAATTTATGACAGACAAAATAGAAATGGCTAAGAAAAAGAAACATGAAAAAATATATTTAAACTCACAGCTAAGCCAGAAATGCAAATGAATGCAAAGAGCCATTATGTCACATCTCAAGTTGGCAAAGTTTAAAGAGAATGAAAATGTCTGTTATTGGCAATGATATGGGGAAATGAACTTTTTCTGGCATTGCTGTGGGAGCAGCAAATGGGCAGCCTTCTGGCAGGAGTTCTGTTGGCCTATGTATCAAGAACATAAAATGCACATACCCTTTGTCTCTCTAATTCTACTTCTAGGAAAGTTTCTCAAGGATACAATCAAATGAGCAAGTAAAAGATGTTCATTGCATCATTGTATAGGATGATAAATTTTTTAAAGTTAATAGTGAAAATTATGGTACACCAATACAGTGGAATACATTTCAGCCATTTATCATAAACAGGTAATTAAGTAGATTTTATTGGCAGAAAAGTATTCATGATATATTAGTATGCCAACAAGACGATAAGAAGATGATATTGTATAATGTCTTTTTTCTAGTTTTACACACACACTCACACATGCATAAACAGACTCAAATCAGGGTGGGGAGAAGAAACAAAGAATTTACCCCAAATGGTTCTATCTGGGAGAAAAGATCTTGTGGGTGATTTTTTTCCCTTATGATTAATCTGTACTGTCTATGTATTCTAAAATGAACATGAATTACTTACATAACATCATAATAAAAAAGAAAAATAGTACATTCTTTCACTTCTATCAAAGGGAGTTTGGATTCTTTGGGAACTAAATTAGTGTTATTATTTGTGATTGTTTTCCTTATTAACAGCAGAATTAATAAGAATGCCTTTTTATAGCCACATGAGATCTGTATCCAAATGGGCCTCTTAAAGGCTAAACCCCGTTCACATCCATCTTCATAATGAACTTGAAGTGGGACAGAGGATTGCTGTGCTATGAACAGAGAAAATGAGGCCCCGACAGTCAGTGAAACTTATCCCTAAGTTTAAAGAAGAATTAGAGGCAGCTTTGAGAATGAAATGCAAGATGCAGACCATTGTTTTGGGGAAAAGCTGAGGTCCTCAAGGATGTCAAAGGTGATTTTACCAACAATGCAGCCTCACCACCATGGACCTTTGACCACATCTAGGAACTCTCTCCTTCTGGCTGTAAAGGCGTCTTCTTCCATCAGGGAACACTTAATGTGTGCGGATGGGAGTGGTACTGGGCACGCGTAATGTTTCTCTCAGACACTGACTAGACCCTCTGGGGTTCCCTCTGAGCCCAGTCTGTCCTCAAAGGAAGGCAAAGAATCTGTTTTCTACAGAACAGAGTAAAAGAGAACGAGTTTCCATCCCTCCACAGAGGTGAGAACACCCTTGGTCCAGGAAGACTTGAGCTGCCCCCAGAGAAAAAGAGAAACCAGCATCAGACATGTCTAGGTTCAAGTCATAGCATCTCTGAGCTGTGCTTTCCTTCTCACTAGAGCATAGCTAACAATGTCAGAGGAGGTAAATGCACAGAGTGTGCCAATCCCAGGGCCGGGATCTCAGTAGGAACTCAGTGAGAGTTAGCTCACTCTCCCCAGAGCTTGCACCACCTTCAATTTGTCCTTTCCACTTCCAGAAGGAGGGTCTGGCCCACCTTTTATCTGACCATGCCTCCAATGCTAAAGCCAGGTGGTAGCCCAGCCCAGGAGGATGTGCTACTGAGCTAATAAGGTCTAAGCCTCAGGACTCTCCCTAGCAGGGGCCCATTAGAACTCTAGAATTTTTGCTAGAGAGGTATAGAACATTCTATGCAGAAAATAGAAGGAGCAGTTATGATCAGAAATGATCTCTAGATAATTATACATGACAAATTTCCTAAAGAGATATCATAGGGAAGAAACCTAAAGTACCAAGTCCCCAGTAATCTGTTGCAATTTCTTTTCTCATTCTGCACAAATATTTACCTTCACACCTAATTTTGTGTTCATGCTTTTTTATTTTTTTAAGAAGACCCCCCCCAACTCCCACCCCTAATTTTATTAACTCTAGGCCCCACAAAACCTGGAACATCCCCAAATCCTTAGTTCGTTCCCCTGGTTTAAGAATTCCTCCTTACCAAGACCATCTGACTTTGGCTTGGACACCAAGAATTTTAGTTTGCTAAAGACTACTGGAAATGCAATATGCTGGAATTGGGTTGGCTTTTATAAAGGGATTTTATTAATTTACAAGTTCTAAGGCAATAAAAATGTCCAAACTAAGGTATCCAGATAAAGATAACTTGACTTAGGAAAAGCCGATGTAGAAAGGCACATGGCTGGTGTCTGCTGGTCCTTTGGTTTCTGGTTTCAAACAGCTTCCCTGGGGGCATTTTCTTTCTTCACCTCCAAACATCTCTATCTGTGTTGGCTCTGAGCTTTTTCCAAAAATGGTTCCCTCTTAAAGGACTCAAGTAAGTGGATGAAGATCCACCTTGAATGAGTAGAGACATATCTCCATGGAAATCACGGAGATAAAATAAGTCTCAAACCAGCACACCAAGCAGCAGTGAGATTTCTACCTCATGCGGCAGTCCACTTGAATCAGAAATTATTCCAAGCTGTGCCAAGCACACTGGAAGAGAAGCCTAAGCTTCCTACCATGGGCCACATTTCTGCCCTTGGAAGCACAGAGACCATGAGATGTTTCTGAGGCTGCTTCCCAGGCCTCACTCCCAGCCCCAAGCCTGCTCTGCTCCCTCCTCCCTGATTGGCAGCAGCGCCTCTTAAGACTGGTGTGCAGAGCTGGACACAGCCCTGGAGGGTGACCTGACTTGCACGGAGCATGGCACGCCCAGTGCCACCTTCCAATAATGCTGGAGTCTCTTCTTGAAAAAGGGTGCCCACCTGAGAATACACAAGTCAGAAGCAATTTTCCCATTGAGAAACAATGGCTTGAATGAACTTTAAGACAGCATTACTAGGGCCAAGCCTGCCCCAATGAATTCCCTGCCCCCTCAACATAGTGGCTTCAGAAACTGGTACAGGGTCATGCCTGCCCTCCCCTGCCCTGTGGAGGGAGGATTCCACCCAGTTTTGGGAAAGCAGCCCAAAGCCACGAGGAAGGACGACCACAGAGTAAAGTTCAGGACAAGTCCCCTTCCCTACCCCTTCCCCCAGACACATTCTGTATGTTATATGGCACCTGAGGGCTGATATCCAGGCATAGCCAAGTTCCAACATCAGGAAGCAGGGCAAGCTGTGTGCTGAGAAGGAGCAGAGGTGGAACACCAGGCAATCTTTTGACTACTTCCTTTGTGTGCCTGACTATCTGGTTTCCAACCAGTCCCATCTAATTTCTTTTAATAATAGTTGTAGTGACTATGTCATGTCAATGCATTACTTTCAATTGCTGAAAGGGCACTTTTTGGATTATGTGCCCAGGAGTAGAAGTTGCTCTCCCTGCTCCTGTCTACCCATAATCCCCAACCCCCAGTGCCATGCTGTCTCCTAAAAGCAGCCTAGGAAAGCACTTTATTTTATTTATTTCTTTAAAAAAATTATTGTAGCAACGTATGTATATATAATATAAAATTTGCATTTTAATCATTTGTAAGTATACAATTCAGTGGCACTATTTACATACACAAGGTTGTGCAACCATTTCCATCATCTGTTATAAAAACTTTTTCCTCACCCTAATCCCTACCCATTAATCAATAGCCACTTTCTCTCTTTCCCCAGCCCCTGGTAACCTCTAATCTATTTTGGGTCTCTAAGAATTTGGTCTCTAAGTATTTCATATACATGAATCACATGGTATTTGTCCTTTTGTTCTGGTTTGTTTTACTTAGAGTAATTTTTCAAGGTTCATCCACATTGTAGCATGTATCAGAATGTCACTCCTTTTTTATGGCTGAGGAATGTTCCATTGTATGCATTTACTGCCTTTTGTTTAGCCATTCAACCAAGGTTGACAGACTCTTGTTTGTTTCCGCCTTTTGGCTTTTGTGTATAATGCTGCTATGAACACTGATGTTATGATCCCTGTTTTCAAATCTTTGGGGACTCTACCTGGAAGTGGCATTGCTAGGTCATCTGGCAATGTTTAATGTGTTGGAAAACAGTAAAGGGTTTCCTTGATATCTTAGCCCCAGAATTTCCTGATAATTGAGGACACCCTCCTGACATGATGCAAGGTATGGCAATGTAAACCAGTTAGGGGTAAATAAATTTGATTGGACACCAGGGGTGGTCAGGATGGAAGGATGGAGAAAGGATGCTTACAGGCACTATGGATTGTCTCTCTGGCTGTAGTGTCCACACACACACACACACACACACACACAAACACTCCTGAACCAGTGCAGCAGTTTACAGTAGACTTTCTCTCATGTGACAGGCCCCACTGCTGCCTGTGGATGCACAACCCCCGCAAACAGAGGCCTAAATGAAAGGCATGTGCTAAAGGTGTGTGCTAATCGAAAGAAGCAAACTCAGGCAGCCCAACCAGTTTTGTGTATGTATTTTATATGCAGGATTTACCCCACAAAGGAATCTTAAACAAGTGAAGCTATTTCTGGCGTTTCCCCAGCAGGCTTGCTCTCTCCAGTGAAGGAACGTTGATTTTGCCAGCACCCACAAGGTGGAGCGCATCCTAAGTCAAGTGCCCTCATAGAGACATAGCTTCCCACAGCCTGTAACTGCTCTTGCAATGGAATTACACCACTGGTGATCTACCATGACCCATGAAAATCTGGATTAAGTGGAAGAAGGGTAAGAGGTAACAACAACAAAAGGCTAAATTTCAGTTTTCGGGAATAAGCCAGAATCGATTAAGTTGGCAGATTGGTTTTGACAGCTTGTTGTTTAAGTGTCATGAAATAAACAACACTGGCTAATGTGTTCTGTCATGGAAGACCAAGCAGATGATATTTCATGCTTTTTAGAATTGACTGACAGATATAAAACAGCACACTAAAACTACCATTAACATCTCCACTAGCTCAACCTGCCCAGAGCCTGCGAAAGCCCAGGTGATGCTAACTTACTCTTCATTTTGTTTCATTCTGCCTCCACCCTTCCATCCATCCAGTCATCTTCTGACCCACAAACATTTGTGAGCATGTCTTACATGTCAGAAACTGACAACGAGTCACATATGCAGGAGTCTGCTTGTGACAGCTTCTTTCCTCTGTTCTCCCTTGCTGTCACCATCACAAGGGCCCTTCTTCATGCTGTAACGTGTGACTCAAGACTGCTGGGCAGATGGGTACCAGAACCCTGGGCAATCAGTCCTCGGACAAGAGTCAGGAGCCAAAAGCTGGATGTTAAATTCAAATTAAAAATCCAAATTATCTGAGATGCTCAACCAAGAAGACATGAAGCCGGAGGCCAGCTGGACACTGCACTGGAGTCACTTGGGCAACAGGGCAAGAGCTGGGATTTGGATCAGAATGAAGGAACAGGTTCCTCATGGGCATATCCACCCCCCGGGAAGGAGGCAGAGCCCAAAGGGATCTAATCATAGAAATTTGGTTTTTACTATTACAAATGATTCTTTTGCAGCCAGACTATGCCTTTCTTGGTTATTCGTAGTTATTTCTTGGTTATTCTTAGGCACTTTTTTTTTTCTCTTTTAAAAAAATTTGTATAATAGGAGGAAAAGGAGACTATGAAGAAGAAGAAAAGACATTAATAAAATGTGTTAAGACAAAATATCAACCATAAAGAACTTTTATATATAAATGATTTTTTAAATAATATGCAAAAAGCAAAGTATGAGTCAAGGAAGATCAGTAGTAATTTTTAAGCATTGCTTGCACTTGCTTGGTTATTACAGCTAAGCCAAAGATCATTACTATTTCTGATTTGATACAGCTTCTTCAGGCTCTCTAATAGCTTGGCTGGGAGCCAGATACAGTCTATAGACAGCATCTCAGGACTCGATATAAATTATCAGTGCTGAGGCAAAAGCAAAGCTACCAGACACTCCAGAAAACAGTGGGGGCAGCTGGCGGGATTTTTTAAAAGTGTGTGTGCGGGATGATGGGGGCATTCTGTTTGCAATTCTCAAACTGTTGTAGCTGAGTGACGAGACAGGGTGAATTTCAGTCCCAGCTCTGCATCTGACTTAGCTTGAATCTGTTACTTTATCTGTCAGATGATTTGCAGTGGTTTTGCAGCAGCTCTATCATGTCTCTATAAAAGGGCTTAGGGGCCACAATCTTGAAGGGGAGGCAAAGGAAGTTGTGTTGACTCTCCATTTGCACCATATTCATTTTACTTTGATCTCATGTTTATTTGGAAGACGGTTGGATTTATCGGGGAGAGTGTAGCCTTTCCAAGTTACCCCTTGTCTCACCCTGGGAATCAGCAAATCTTTTATATAAAGGGACAGATAGTGCATATTTTAGATTGTGAGGGCCATAGGGCCTCTGTGGCAACTTTCCAATGCTGCAATTGTAGTCCAAAAGCAGCCATAGATGATACCTGATAAAATGAATATGGCTGTGTTCCTACAGATTTTTTTTGGGGGGGAGGGGGCGCATGGTCTGGGAATCAAACCCGGGTCTCCCACATGGAAGGCGAGCATTCTGCCACTGAACTACATGTGCACCCTAATATCCAATAGAATTTTATTTACAACAGGTGGCAGGCCAGATTCGGCCCATGGGCTGTGGTTTGCCAACCCCAGGCCTACCTCATTGTCTGAAGATTTATAAATGAGAAAGCACATAGATCATCTTTATGGCAGTGTGACACACAAGAAGTGCCCAATAAATGCTTCCCTAGCTATTTTGTTTTGGCTGAATCCTTGGCTCAAAAGGCATAATCATTCATTCAACAAATTTTGCTTTAGGGCTTTCTGTATGCCAGGATCTAATCCAGTTACTGGGAATCAGCAATGAACAAAATAAGCCTGCTTCTATAGAGTTGTGTGGAGGAGATGAGGAAGAATTGGGAGGAAGAAAGGGAGGGAGGGAGGAAGGGAAGGAAAGAAAGAGAGGAAGTTATCAGCCCATGATAAGGGCTCTGCAGAGAATTACATAGGTTGCTGTGGAATAAAAAAAAAAAATAGGATGTTTATGGCAGACATTTCTGAACTGTTGACATTTAACCAAAGTCTGAATGGAAAAGAAGGAGCTGCCCACGCAGAAACCAGGAGGCATCATTTACAGACTATGAGAGCACATGTCCAGGCTGAGAACGAGTCTTGCTTGGTCACGGAAAGGAGGAAAAGCAGTGTGCCTGGAGCTCAGCGGGCCCCAGGAGGACAGCAGAGGGGAGTCAGAAGCAGGCAGTGGTCACACAGTTTAGGCCACCACTGTCCAGTAGAAATATAATGTGGACCACGCATGTCATTTTAAATTCTTTAGCAGACATCTATATATATTTTTTGCATGGGCAGGCACCGGGAAGTGAACCCGGATCTCCGGCATGGCAGGCGAGAGCTCTGCCTGCTGAGCCACCGTGGTCCACCCAGCAGACATGTTTTTTTTAATGAAACTACTTTTAATAATAGATTTAACTTAACCTAACATATCTAAAATATTATCAATTCGACATGTAATCAATACAAAAATTACCAATGGGACATTTTACATTCTTTTTTTTTCATACAAAATCTTTGAAATCTGATATGCATTTTCCACTTCCATCCATGGCTCCATGTGGACAAGCCCATCTCATGCTCGATGACGACATGTGGCTAGTGAGTGGCTGCTGAATTATGACTATGTAATTTTTATAAGATGTGTAATTCTTTAAGGTTGGATAAAGAGCCTGGAATTGGAGGGTTTGAGCAGGAGAATCATGGGATCTTACTTACATTAGTAAAAGGTCACTCTTTGCCGGCTGCTTTGTGGAGAGTACAATATAGGGGGATTACAGGGAGGCAAAAATGGACATAAGAACAGCAGCTGGGAAGTTCTTGGTGTGATGCAAGCGAAGGAATGTGGTGACTTGATCTGGCCTGGCGAAAGCAGTGGAGGAGACAGTGAGAATGGATTTGAGATATAGATCCCAAACTGATGCAAGATGCAATGTGACAGCCTCAGAATTACAGTGCTGGAGTCAAAACGTGTACATATAAGGGACTCTCTCTGCCACACACATTCATAGTCACACAAGTCCTGCAAAGGACCTAAACTGTTTTTTGAATAAAACTATGGGACACTGCTGGTTTTGCTGATAGAAGGGTCCTTTGTATCAGGTAAAAGAATGATCCAGGCGAAGAAAAGAGAATTAGGGCACAGGATGAGTTAAATTGAGTCTGGAACAGGAGCACAAGGGAGAGGTGACCTTTATTAGCTCTGGCTTAAAAACTGCCCTTCCAGTTGCCCATCTGTCACAGCTCCTCCCGGAAACCTGCTGTGGAACCTGACGTCCTGTAAATCCCTGAGGCGCTGCAAGCATTTCCCGTGACCTTTGTACCCTTTTCCACAAGGAGGGGCAGGAAGCAAATCTCTCAATCTCTCACCCGTTTCCAAACTTGCAGCTGCCTCGCCATCTGCCTCTCAGGTGGGGCAAGTGGGCTGGTCTTCTCCCAGCCAGTTGCCCTTGAAGGCAGATGGGGGCCAGGAGGCAGAGGGAAGGAAGGAGGGCATTGGTCAGAGAAACTTCCCAGAAATGGTGGCAGCAAACAAGCAGGAAGGGAGCCAGTAAAGGAGCCAAAGTAGAAGCAAGGAACAGGGCTAAAGAGACCCCAGAGCGAACACAACCCCCAAGCTGCTTCTCCACCATAGCATGAATGAAAATAATCAACCTGTTAGTCAACCCTACAATGCCTAATTGTAATAAAAGAAGGGCCCGCATTTACAGAACGCTTCATACTTTGTTGCATGCTTTCCTATAGTCTTCAGGAAGATTTTAATCTTCCTAATCTTCAAGAAGATCCT
The DNA here is from genome assembly GCA_004026745.1 of Myrmecophaga tridactyla. Taxonomy (NCBI): domain Eukaryota; kingdom Metazoa; phylum Chordata; class Mammalia; order Pilosa; family Myrmecophagidae; genus Myrmecophaga; species Myrmecophaga tridactyla. The sequence continues at coordinate 30,317 of PVIY010001427.1, read as the reverse complement.
CCTAGGTAAGTATTTTTGAGAACATGTTTTAGGAAAGGAAATGGGGTCTGACTCACTTTCCCGAGATCAAACAGCCTGTAAGAAATGGAACCAGGGGCTCCAAGTCAATCTCTCCCTCTCCAGTATCTCCAAGCCAAACAGCGATGAGCCCAGGGGACCAGCCACATGGGGTCCAGTCGTCATCCACACAGGGAAGTTTTAGGCACTGAATGCCTAAATGTGGAAGTTATTTAGGTCATGCCCTGTGGATGCTGAGCATCTTTTCTTCATTTGTGTGAAGAAAAGATGCTCAGCATCCACAGGGCATGACCTAAATAACTCGTTTTGAGCTTCAGACACTACATTTCAATAAATGAATTGCAGCGCTGGGTCCAGGATATCAGTAGCATCTGGGGTCAGCTCTGGAGTGAGGAGTCTGGCCAGAGCAAGATGGAAAATGTTCCCCATCATAGTTTCTTTAAATATTTCCAAATTAAGTTGACCAACCTTGAAAAACCTTGGAAAGACAACCAAGAAAACAAATGTCCTAAAAGAAACAAAGCAGTTAAGATGCATGGGCTATTTATTTTCTTTTAGTTGTGTTTCTTGCCCTCTCTTGTCTCCATGCAGAAGTGCCAAATGAAAATAAATGAATAACATTAAGCAAGGCAGCACTTACCGTGTGTCAGGCACTTGCCCAAATGTTTTACATCTGATCACGACAACTCTACAGGTAGGGTGCTTTGACCATTCCCACTTTTTTGTGAGAAAGAAGGAGAAGGAGATGAAGAAGGAAAGGAAGAAGAGGAGGGAGGAGGTGAAAGTGATAACTAGCATTCATTGAGCACTTACTATAGGCCTTCCACTGAGGGAGGCATCATTGAGTCCTGCTATGCCATGTAGGACTGCTACCTATGTTTTACACATAAGTTAACTGGTAACTAACTTGCCAGGGTTTACACTGATATGTGGTGGTAGCAAGATTCAAACCCAGATCTTTCCATTACATTCCATAACTTCTGTGAAGATCCTTGCAATTAGGGGACTTTCATATAAAATGACCCTGTGCTATGGGCCTGAAGGTGACATTTATGTTTCAATGTTGACCAGCATGACTCCTTCCCTTGTTACCCTTTGCATTAAGCTGGCTCATCAGCCTATCCATGCCATCATTTACTAGGCATTTACTGAGTGTCTACTGCATGTGGAGCATATATATCTCATTATCTTCATTGTCTTTGAAAATCTCTTCTTGACTGAGTCATCCCCAGGGGAAGGGGACACTGTGCATGTGTGCCTGGGATTGAATTGGCTTGGCCTCACTTAGCAGAGAAGGAGAGCATCCACTGGGTAGGACTCTGCTCACAGCTCTGTGCTAGGCACGTGCTATGACTTCATCTAATACTCACATCAATCCCAAGAAACAGGCACTTAATATTGGTTTTACAAAAGAGGAGAGTGAGGGCCAGAGCGTTAATGTGATGGAGCTCAAAAACGAGAAATTGTGGTAAAATATAGCATAAGCTACTTCAAATTGGCTACCAAGTAAAAATGAAGAAGAAATAAAAACAAATGAAAGACAACCTGGAGAGTTCTAGGCTTCTCAAGGTCAATGCTAATCATGGTCTACCTCTTCTCCCCCCAGAATAGAAGGAAAGATAATCAATTACTGACTCAGGACTAAGACAAGATGTGTTGGGAAAACATCTCAATCATATTTCAAATACTTTGGAGTCAAACAAATTCCTAAGACTCTTTGCCAAGCTTATAAGCTCTTCTTCAACAGAAAAAAAATTGAAATTGACTCAGTTACTTAAAAATCACAACAATATCTTTTAAAGTGTCATGAGCTGTCCAAGAATTCTTTTGAAGGTCCGCCAATGATTCTCATACTCAATATAAAACAAGAAAGAGATTTTTTAAAGTTAAGCTTCTTGTAAACGGAAATTCATAGTTGTCATATACCATCACCCAGAGGTGACTCTGAGCTTGGAAATTATATATACATATCTATAGGGCATTTCCTAACTTAAAAATAGAATAGAAAGAAGGGAAGAAAGAAAGGAGGGAGGGAAGGAATAAGAAAGTAAATGGGCTAAATATCATTATTCTCCTTATTATGGGCCTTCCTGAAACACTAAAGAGCATATTGGTGACACTGGGCTTGGGCAGGAGTAGAAGGTTATGCCAGTTTGAAAGGATTATGTGCCCTAGAAAAGCCATGTTTTAATCCTAATAATTAATCTTATGGGAGCAACCATTTCTTCTAATCCTATCCAGCACTGTAGGCTGGAAACTTGATTAGATAATCTCCACAGAGATGTGACTCAATCAATTGTGAGTATTAACCTTTGATTAGAGGGAGATGTGACTACACCCATTCCAGGTGGGTCTTGATTACTGGAATCTTTTAAAAGAGGAAACATTTTGGAGAAAGCCTGAGAATGATGAGAGCAGCAGAGACACAGGAACTACAGAGTCCACCAGCCAGCGGTCTTTTCATGAAGCAAGAGGCCAGGAGAGGAAACTGGAAGACGTCGTTATGTTTGCCATGTGCTTTTCCAGTTGAGAGGGAAACCCTGAACTTCATCGGTCTTTCTTGAGTGACAAAAACCTCTTGTTGGTGCCTTAATTTGGACATTTTTATAGACTTGCTTTAATTGAGACATTTTCTCAGCCTTAGAACCATAAACTAGCAATTTATTAAATTCCCCTTTTTAAAAGCCATTCCATTTCTAATATATTGCATTCTGGCAGCTAGCAAACTAGAGCAAAGGGGTAGATAAATTGTGGGAGAAAAACCCAGTATGTTAAACTTGCCTTATTCTATTCCCTTAATTCTATGCAAGTGCCATGTCTCCTGTCATTTTCCTTTCTTTTCTCCTTTCCTGTCTTCTTTTTTCTCTAGCCAACCACTTTTTTTTTTTTAATTTGCATATGGGCAGGAGGCACCAGGGATCAAACTCCAGACCTCCAGCACGGCAGGTCGGAGCTCTGCCTGCTGAGCCACGGCAGCCGCCCTAGCCAACCACTTTTATAAACATATTTATTGAACTCTCTGTGCCAGAAACTGATAGATGCATTTCTATATCTCATCACATTCATTCATTCATTCATTTACCAAATATTCTCAACTCCTCTTTTGCAGCCACCACTGTACGGGAAGCTGGGATGCAGCGCTGCAGAGTATGGCCTTTTAACAAAGTAGGGGTGGAAGCAACACACTCTCCAGTTTACTGGGCCTTCACTTCCAGGAGCAGATGGTCAGGGGCCAAGGGGCAGCCACTGTTCTCTGTCTTCAGGAATTAACAGGATATAAAGACTCCTTTCATTCTCTAGAGGGCATTTTGCTTTCATATCCTCCCTAAGAAACCATTTGTTCTGATAGTTATTCATGCATCCATTTATTCACTCAATCCATCTGAATTAAAATATATTAAATGTCAAATAGGAATATAGTGTAGTGTTAAAAATGTGAGCTCCTGAGCCCATTAGGGCAATCTCTAAGACTCCATTTCCTCCATTGGAAGACAGGGATTTTAATAGGACCTACATTACACACTAGCTGGATGGATTTAATACTATCATTGCACACAGAACTAAGCATCTGATGCATTCCATAAAATGGTAGTGGTTATTATCACTGCCATTGCTATATGCTAGAGATGAAAATAACAGACAAAACTTCCAAAGAGACCTGGAAAGAATCATATCCAAGCAGGGAAGAGCCCATTGTGCTTACCTGGCAGGTCTGGTGTGTGTCTCATCACATCAGAGTGAATGAGTCTAAGATACCACACAAGTTGCCAGCTTGCTCTTCCCTCTTTGAAAGGGGTCTAGCTCCAATGGCCTTGAAATACTCTGGCTTAGAGCACCTTCATTGTTTTGCCAGAGTGAACATTATATATAATTGATCTCACTAAAAAGACCATACCTGTGCCTGTAGTTCAATAATTTATCTTGTCTGCTTGCATAAATCGAACCTGATTCCCACAAGCTGACTTGAGCATCCATTAATGTTTAAATGCAGCATCTTCATTTGTATAGGAAGCCTCAAGAGCATCAGCTGAGCACACCTCTGACCTGAAAATGACATGAGGAGGCCGCCTGTTTCAGTTTGCTAAAACTGCCAGAATGCAATATACCAAAACTGGATTGGCTTTTACAAAGGTGACTTATTAAGTTACAAGTTTACAATTTTAAGGCCACAAAAATGTCCAAATTTCTCTCTGAAGAAAGGCCATGGCATCCAGGCTTCTCTGTCACATGAGAAGGCACATGACAACATCGTCTATCCTTCTCTCCCAGCTTCTGGTTTCAAATGGCTTTCTCAGCTCTGTGGGCCCTTCTTGCTTCTCCCCAGGATGTTTTCACTCTTGGCTTCTCTAAATTCTCTCAGCTCTCTGTGGGCTCTCTTAAAGGACTCCAGCAAGCTGATTAAGACCCACCTTGAGTGCGCTGGGTCACATCTCAATAAAAACAACCTAATCAAAAGTTCCCACCCATAATTGATCTGCCCCCACAAGGCTGGATTAAGAGGATGTGACTTTTCTGGGGTACATAACAGTTTCAAACCAGCACATTCCACCTTCTGGACCACAAAAAGGCATGTTCTTTCCATACACAGAATACATTCATTCCATCAAACTATCACAAAAGCCTTAAACTATTTCTGTAACAATATAAATATGATACCAAATAAAAACAGTGCAAAGCCTCATCAAAATCAGCTACAGGCATGGTCTGTCCGAAGGCAAAGTTCTCCTCCAGTTGTGGACCTGTGAAACACAGAACAAGTTATCTGCTTCCAGTATACAAAGAAGAGACAGTCATGGGATAAATGTTTCCATATCTACAGGGAGAAATCGAAAAGAAAACAGGAGTCAGAGTTCCCAAACAGCTCCCAAAACCTGCAGGGCAAGCTCTATTAAATTCCAAATCTGAAAGTCACTTATAGAATGACATTTTATCCTTGGAACTTGAGACCACAGTAGCCCCACCCCTTCCAAGAGCTTATGCAGTGACCCTGTCTCTCCAAACACTGGGATGAGGGTTGCAACATTGGGGAGCATTGGGGAGCCTACCTTGTTCTCAGCCCCATCCTCCTCAAACATCTGGGTGGCACCTGGACTCTCTGCCATGTCCAGGACACAAGCTCAACCCCTTCAGAACAGTGGCCAGACTATCCCCAGTTCTCAGGGAATGTGCTCCAACCTCTCTGAAGTCTAGACCATGAACACTTCCTGATCATTGAGGCAGAAAGCCTGCCCTCTGCCTCCAGGGCTGTGCTGGTTTGAAATGATGTGTGTCCCCTAGAAAAGCCATGTTTTAACCAAAATCCCATTTCATAAAGGTAGAATAATCCCTATTCAATACTGTATATTTGAAACTGTAATCAGATCATCTCCCTGGGTGATGTAACAATAAGCTGGATTAGGTGATGATATGTCTCCACCTATTTGGGTGGGTCTTGAGAAGTTTCTGGAGTCCTATAAAAGAGGAAACACTTGGAGAATGGGAGATTCAGAGAGAGCAGAGAATGCTGCAGCACCACAAGGCAGAGCATCCACGAGCCACGGACCTTTGAAGACAAAGAAAGACAACGCCTCCTGGGGAGCTTCATGAAACCGGAAGCCAGGAGAGAAAGCTAGCAGATGATGTCGTGTTCACCATGTGCCCTTCCAGCTGAGAGAGCAGCCCTGACTATGCTCACCATGTGCCTTCTCACTTGAGAGAGAAACCCTGAACTTCATCGGCCTTCTTGAACCAAAGTATCTTTCCCTGGATGGTTACCTTTGATTGGATATTTCTATAGACTTGCTTTAATTAGGACATTTTCTCAGCCTGAGAACTGTGAACTAGCAATTTATTAAATTCCCCCTTTTAAAAGCCATCCCGTTTCTGGTATATTGCATTCCAGCAGCTAGCAAACTAGAACAAGGGCACACTCACTTTCTTCACATGCATGGGTGAGCCCATTCTCCTGCCCTGAGATTTCTTGGCTCCAGACCTTAGTTTCCATGGTTCTTCCTTTGAAGTAATTTTTCTTTCAATTTGTCCCTTTTCTGTCCCTTTTAGTCCAGACTAGCAGTGGTTCCATTCATACATATCTTTCAAAAAAATTATTGGCTTGACATGCAGCATACAGGGGTCAAAACCATCAGACACTAGCACTCTCCACATATCTTTCCTGAATAACTCCACCTCCAAACCCACCTCATCCTGATATGGCTGAATGCTTCCATGCTTGGTTAAATTCTCATGTGAAGCATTGTTCTCTGGGGTATCACTTTCTGGAAGCCCAGAATTTTCCACACCATCATTTTTTGGTTTCTCTGTACCCAAGAGTTCAGTTCTCAGCTCATCCCTTTCCTCTATCATTTTACCAAAAGCTACAAGGAGAAGCCAGGCTGCATTTTTCACATTTAGTTTGGAAATTTTCTCAGCTAGATATACAAATGTGTCACCTCCAAATTCTCTCTTCCACCCAATACCAGTACCCAATTTTGCCAAATTCCTTGTCATTTTAAAACATGGGTCACCTTTCCTCCAGTTTGCAATAGCACATTCATCATTTCTGTCTAAGGCTTCATTGGAAATGCCTTTAGTGTCCATACTTCTACTAGTTTCCTCAAAGCAGCCCAGGCCCTTTCTATCAAACTTTTCACAATTCCTTCAGAATCTTCCCCTTATCTATCTACAAAGCCATTCCAGTGTTTTTGGTATCTGCAAATCACAACACCCCATATCTCTGGTACCAAAATCTGTTTTGGTTTGCCAAAGCTGCCAGAATGCAGTATATCAGAAATGGATTGGCTTTTACAAAAGTGATTTATTAAGTTACAAATTCACAGTTCTAAAGCCATGAAAATGTTCAAATTAGGGCATCATCAGGATGATACCTCTCTAAAAAAAAAGGCTGATAACACCTAGGTTCCTCTTCACATGGGAAGGTACATGATGACATCTGCTGTCCTTCTCTCTCAGCTTCTAGTTTCAAATCATTCTCTCAGCTCCTGTGTCTCCTTCTTGCTTCTCTCTGGGATGTTTTTGTTTCATCTTCTCTAAACTCTCTTAGCTCTCCACGTGCTCTCTTAAAGGACTCCAGTAAGCTGATTAAGACCACCTTGAATGGGTGGGGTCACATCTTCACGAAAACAACCTAATCAAAAGACCCCACCCAACAATAGATCTGCCCACACAGATTAGATTAAAAGAATATGGCTTTTCTGGAGTACATAACAGTTTCAAATCAGCACACCTTCCATTCTGCTTTGGAAAAAGAAGCATACAATGAATATCCAGTAGGAACAAGTTTTATGAACAAAACAACAAATTGTCTTACAATGTAGGACATGTGCCCTTTCAGCTGATCAGGAAACATTTTTGCAAATTGCCATGCCCAGATAGGAATTGCTTCCTAAGGAAACTGAAAGAAATGCCAGTGTTCCAAGCTGGGTAGGTTATACTCATTTAGATGGTAAATAATAATATACATGCTTGTTACATGGCATCATTACAGCAAAACCTTTCTAATACAAGCCCCAAGTTAAGGATAGTTCAGATAATACTTAGAAGTTTAATCAATAATTGCAGTCATATTCGCAGTACCCATAGTAGGATAATTAAGGAACTCTCCACATGCAATCCTACAGAATCTGACCTGTTTTTACTTGACAATGCTGCCCATATAAGTAATTTGAAGTCTAAAAACCACCTGTATGCTCTAATCTAGGAAACCCTGGACAACTATTTACAGATATCACAGTTCTTCTTTACAGTACTACCAATAAAAACAACTACCATTTATAAAGTGCTCAGTGTTAATAAATCTTTTACATAGATTATTTCATTTAATCCTCAAAATAACTAAATTTAGCTATACATTTAGCTAGTAGTAGTAACTCAATTTTATAGAAACCAAAGCACAGAGGTTAAGAAAAGCATCCCAAACCACATCAGTATAAACAATGAAGCCAAGACTTAAATCTAGACAGTCAACCTCCAACGTATATGAAACTATATTAAACTGTTTCCTTTTGGAATCCATGGGCTTCCATGGGGCTTACAAAATTTAGTTCACACCTTCTCACCACATAGTCATCCCAATTCAGAGATAATCCTTCCTCATGTCCTTGGTTTCTTGTCAGGCTCCCCTGATCTGAGTTCTTGACACAGATACAAGGAGGGCACAGATAAACTGATCCCAGGCTTTGCTCTCAGGCAAATAAATCCCAGGATGGCTCAGAGGTGGTCTCGCTTGAAGGCAGGAAGGGGGAAGCCCATGCCCTAGGAACCCTGTAGGACCTCCAGGGGTGAGCTAGGATTGCAGCTTCCTTCCCTTTGTGGGTTCTCAGAAAAAAAGTTGTTTTTACTGTGACTTTTCTTTTCCAGGAAAGGTATGTTTTTTATTTTATTCCTTTTAGATACTCAATATCCCTTGCTCCCACTTTTCTCTTACAGCTCTTACAACTTTGTGTATTTTTCTTTGGTTTACAGTCTTTGCTTTTATTGCCCTCAAAATTCCTAAAGGGCTTCTGAAGCTTTTTTTTTTTATGGTTCTCTCATTTTCTCAGGATGCAATGAAAGGCATATTTCATTCAGGTGGATCCAACATTGTAGCTAGAAAAGAAACAATTCTTCCTTAGAATTTTAAAGCCAAAGAAAAGAGAAAATTAAAGTAAAATTTCAGGATTATGAAGAAAACATGTTCATTGTAGAAAAATTGGAAAATACAGGTAAATAAAAAAAAATCAAAATGGTCCATAATTTTTCCTCCCTGAATTTACTACTTTGAGTTAATAGGTTACTATTTTAATATATTTCCTACAGTCTCTTAAATATATTTAAACATAATTGTGATTTTACAGTACATGAAATGTACTAGCTTTCTTCCTCATTTAATATTATAATGTAAACATTTTTTCCAAATCCATAAAAATTATTAAAAGAGTACATGCCAAAGCATGCTAAGACCATTGGTATCTAAAAATATGGGCTCATGGTCACATTTATTTGGGGGTGAGTGGATGAGACACAGCCCCATCTTCGAAAGCCATGATGTTATTGACTTAACTATGGAAATGCCTTGTGTTAGGGGCTAAATCATGTCCCCTAAAGAGATATGCTTAAGTCTTCGTCTCTGGTCCTGGGAATGTGACTTTATTTGGAAATAAAAGGTGTTTTTAGTTGTAATGCAGCCAAATTGGGGTAGCGTGGACCCTAATCCAATACAGCTGGTGTCCTAATAAGAAGGGAAAGGGGACACAGGGGAGAAGGCCATGTGGAAGTGGAGATGAGAAAGAAGACCATGTGGAAACAGAGGCAGAGATACATCTACAAGCCAAGGAATGCCAGGACTGCCAGCAAGCTCCAGAAGCTGGAAAAGATAAGGAAAGCTTCTCCCCTACAAGTTTTGGGTAGAGCATGGCCTTGCCAACACCTTGAATTTAGATGTTCAGCCTTGAGAACTATGAGACAATATATTTCTGTTTTTAAGCCATCTAGGTTGTGGTGCTTTGTTAGGGCAGCTCTAGAAAACTGACACCGTGCATTAAGGGAATCGGTTTCATTTTATATACACAGCATTCCTAATGACATTTGACCAATCACCCCTTTTTTTGAGGACCAACTATTAAAATCCTATAGGACTCATGTTTCCTGGGGAAGTAGTCCAGACCAGCCAAGCAAAAGTCTTGGAGATTTCTTAACTGGGCACCCCTTAGATGCTTCACCTCCAATCAGTTGGTATTACAGACCTAGGCCCCAAAGCACTTAAAAAAAGAAATAGTCACTAAACTCTGCAGAAGAATCTAGTCAAAATTGAAAGAACAAATAACAGGATATTTGCCTTTCCAGATTCAATTCAAATCCTTGAAGAAGAAAAAAATTACAAACTAAATCATTACTCCATTTCAGCTTGTATACAGCAACCATTCACTGAATGTCCCCATGTATAAGCCTCAGCTCAATCCTTTTTAATTTAGTTTCTTTTTGCATTTTTATCATGGCTCTGAATGGTATATAGTATTACTCCCATTTTATGGGTGGGAAACTGAAGTCGACAGCATGTGAGAGTCTAAGTTAAGGCACAGCTGGTGAGTATCAGAGCAAAGATTTGAACCCAAAGCCTCTTTCCAAGGCATTACAGCCAGGTCTGGCTACTCGCCTCTCTTAGCAGCCAGCAACACATAATAATGGCTTTCAGTGTGGAATAAAAGCCAGTAGTCCAGAACTAAAAGGTTTCATTTTAAAACCATTAGCCATCTTCTCAGTCATTTAATTATCCCCTGGCACAGGATTAATCTTCTTTGTCTTTATCATTCAGCCGCATCTTCTTCTGAATCCACCTCATGTTCCTCCATATTTGCATCATAAGCTAAATCTTTCTTTATGTCTCATACATTAAAATCACTTCACAAAGTGTACTGAATTGCAGCCAGTTTACTGGGTACATTAGAAAACACTGAGGATGCAAAACTGGGAGCTCATCTTAGCAAAAAATATTGAGTAGCATATTACAGAACAGTCTCCCCATCAAAGAGAGGAGTTGTAATCAGGGTTGGCATGTTCACAGGGCTTCATTAGGAAAAGATGAAGAAAATGAAATTAGAATTTGTTGAACTATTCCAAGTCACATTCCTTACCTATGCTATCTTACTTAATCTTTAAAGCTGTCTGCGAGGTAATTAACCACTGCGCCCGTTGTACAGCTGAGGAAACTGAGAATCACAGAAGATATTGCTTGTCCAGGTCGAAGCACTTAGAAGGTGCCAATCCAAAAGCCACACCAAGATCCCCCTGTTTCTAAAATCTCATGTTTATATGTTGGTCATAGTGGCTGTTACATAAGCCTACAGGTTCCAAGAGAAATGGCCCTGGCCAAAGGAAATTTGCTTTATGTTGGCTGCTACAGACAAGGTCAGCATAAGAATAGAAGTTTAACTGTTGTCTAGGGTAGTCCTGGTTTATTCCTGCTGTCCTGGTATAATTAATAATAGCACCTTCTTTCACTTCCAAAACTGTGCCAATTTGAAGTGATAAATTATAAGTTTAACCCAGGTTGAATGAATGCATCTACCTCTAGGGAGGAAAAAGTCAGTGACAAATATCTAAGGGATAGTCCAGCTTTCGTTCCAGAAAAAGCTTTTAGAAATCACAAACCAAGGGCCATGATTATTTTATAGCTTCATTGCTTCCCAAGGCTGCTATCATCCTTGTCACCTTTTATCTATTCCCTGGGTGAAATAGCAGCGATCTGGTTAAGATGGAATGGTAAATGACTGTTTTCAAGGATAGGAAAGCAAAGGAAAAACTGGAGAAGCAACTTCTCAGTTGGAAGACAGATGGCCTGATGTAATAGAGAGGGGTGTGGGTGTAGCTTACCTGGAGAGAGGGAATTGGGCTGAGATCCGAGGAGCATGGAAATGGGCTTGGACCTGAGAAGGAGCTGTGGGATGAGCTGTAGAAAGTCAGGAGGGTGCCCCACACCCAACCCTGGAGGAGCTGGTGATGGGCAGAGAGGCAAGGTAGAAATTCTGTTACAAGACTTGGGACAAAGCCATGGAAGAGCCAGGTAAGTAGTCAGGATCTGGGGCAGCCCAACGTCAGAGAAGGAGCAGCAGTCTTAAAGTGTGGCAATTCATACAGTCCCTTAGTGACAGTGAGGCTAGCCTGAGGAACCCAAGCAAAGCTGTTAAACTGGGGAATGAAAAGGCAGCAGAAGCAAATTCACGCAAATATTGCAGACCCAAACCTTAGGCCGTATAACAACAGGGCCAAGGAAGTTCGGAACAAGTTGATTTCTGGACACACATTATCTAAATCATTAAGTCCTCCTGGAATTCAAGAAAGGCTAGCAGTGAGGATTTTATTTTATTGTATTTTTGCTTGCTTTGTAGTTTTTTTGATGTTTCAATGAAGATGGCATTAGATATCATACATATTAAGTTACTATTTCATATACCTATGTTTTTCCTTGGCACCTATTAGATGAATCCAAAAAGGAAGACAACCTATGAAAATAAATGAGGTGCAATTCACCACCCCCTCCTCTTTTGTGTCGGGGAAAAAGTTTCTGCAAGCCAGTACCCACAGTTATTCCAGCAGGGCTGGCCTGGTGATGTTGGGATTTATTATGTGAAAGATGTTGCTAGTCAAGTCCCCATTTGGCCTCTCTGCATCCCTGGACTGTTACAGCTTATCCTGACCAATAAATTCTAGAATACAACCTTCTATGCCTTTTTTCTAAGAGGTTAATGAGAGAAAAATGAATAGTAAGAAGAGGTGCATTCACAAACTCTGAAGAGGGACAAATTCTATCCTTAATGGAGTTTTGCTCTAGCACCTCACTTATGCCCAATCAAGTATAATTACAATGTGCTGATGTATCTGAAACAAACTGCAAGCCCTCTGGCATAGTGCACATCCTACCAGAATCACCTTCATGGGTGGGCTGCTGTTAGTTAGGGTTTTCCAGGGAAACAGAAATGACAGGATATATATATATATGTTATGATATGTAAATATTATAAGCTTTATTATAGGAATTGGTTCACATGATCATGGGGATTGGCTGTCCAAATTCTGTAGAGCGGACCTACAGACTGGGCCTCCAAAAAAGATTTCAATAAATTCCCCCAGAAGAAGCTGGCTGGATCACGTTGAGAAAGAAATTCTTCCTTCTGACTGTTGAAATCATCAGTTCTCCCTTTAAAGCCATCAATGATTGGATGAGGCTTCTCTCATTACTGAGAGCAATCTGCTTAGTTGATTGTAGATGTCATCAGCCATAGACGCAGTCAACTTTAACTAATGATTTAAGTCCAGGAAATACCTTCTCAGTAACAATGAGGCCAGCACCTGCTTGACCAAACCACTGGGCACTATAACCTAGCCAATTTGACATATGAACTTAACCATCATAGCTGGCATTGGGTGCCTCTGTAAATTTTGAGTAGTCAAAAGCATATTGTTTAGAGGGAATGGAAATGCAATGGGGAGCCTTAGCTAAGGAACACAGCAAGGTGTCATTCTAAGAACCAACTCCAATGGACTGGTATTAGCAGTGTGATGCACGTTGTTGAGGAGGGTTCAGAGACAGAGGATGGACTCCATGGGAAAGGGCACGCCTTGAGTGCTGGAAAGGGGAATGGTGCCATGGCACTTTAACCAACTTATAAGCCCTCTGTGATCCATATCAGTGTGGAATCAGGGCTGATGGGAACATCCCAGGGATGATCCATTAATGTGACAGAAGGGGGAAGTTTAGGGAAAAAGATAAATTGTGTATGCTATGAAAGAAATACTCAACCTCCTTCCAAAAAGACCCCGAAATGGTAGAAGAACATCAAGTTTAAAGAATTTTCCAAAGGAGAGTGAGAGTGATGCAGACCCAATGGAGAGACCCACATGTAAAATCTTAGCCAGGACTTCATCTCCCAGGACAGAAGGGAGGGGCCATGGGCTGCAGCCCGAGGCCATGACACAAGATGAGTCTCCAGCCTTGTTCTCACTGGGATGCTTGAGTCCTTGAAAGAGAAAGCTATAATAAAGTGAAGAATCAATTAAAAAGCATTTGTATATGAAAGGGCACAGGTGGTGCTGCTTTGTGGTTGCACAAAAAGAGTATGCCACTCTTGGAAAAAGAGAGGCTGCACCCAATCTCTGCATCATCTCCAGAATATAAAGCAGTGAAACACTTTGCAGCAGCCATGGGGCCAGGCACCTGGGGTCTCAAGACATTTACATCCACCGTAGCCAGAAGGCCACAAGAAGAAAGCTACCCTTTGTGAATTATCCCATCAAGAGTCTCCTCTGGCCCAGAGATATGGATTTGGAGGGCTGGTCACTGATCTAACACTAAGGGCAAGTCACAGAATAAGCATTTGTTACTCCCATTGGTGATTCTGGGCCAATGACCTGGGACAGGTTTTCCGCCCTATCTCCTACACCTAGACCAAGCCCGTCCTCCACCCAGACTTTACCATTCTCCCCCCGTAGAGTTTTAAAAGGCCTCTCACGGTTTTCTATGTCTCCTTTTCCCCAAAGTGCTTGCCTGAGGGGCCTGACCAAGGGAGCCAGTCTGTCCCTCTTAAAGTAGCGGGAGAAAGGAAAACACTTCACAAGAGCCGATTAGGAGTGAAGCAAATGATCCTGTGGAAACATCTAATTCATTCTTGGCAAGCCACGCCATCAGCTTGGAAAAACAGAGGCACCTTGTGATCACCCAGCAGCAACAGCCTTGCTTCAGTGTTTTCCTCCGGAAGCCTATTCATTCAGCTCATGGAAAAGATAGCGCCAAAGGAAGGTAAAGCCAACACTCACTTCAGCAATCTGAAAGTAATGACAAGACCTGAGAGTAACTTCTGTGAGTGCAAAGGGTGCAGGGGGAGGGAACGGGCTCAAAGCTGGTGGCCTCGGTAAGCAGTCGGCCTGCAGCCTCCAGACAAGCACAGGTGCCCTGCCCCAGGGACAGACGGACTTGCTCTGAGCATTGAGCATCTATCTCTAGGTCTCTTTCTTCCTACCCATGAAATAGGTCTCAGCCTCCTCGCTACCCTACCCACCACTAAGGGAAAGTGGGATTGATTTATTCACCACTCTCAAAGTGTAGTTTCACCCAGGACAGAGTTGTATGTGCTTTAAGTAATTGCAATGCCATTGTAGGTGGACCTGGCAACCCAAATCCAGAAATGGATACACAGAAGCATTGACAGAGTCAGCAGATTCATAGGCTGTGGGCCTGTCTCTTCACTTCCTACAACAGAGCCTGTTAACATATCACATTTCCTTCGACCTACAGAATCAACTCAGACCTCTAATGGTCACACCTATTGGAGGGATTACTAACTGACATATGACTCAAAGCATATTTGCCCATATTTATCCTGCCCTGGCCCCTACCTGAGCTTTGCGTTGTTGCCTCTACTGCCGCTAGACAGTTACATCTGGCAAAGAATGAGTGACCAGCCCAAGGTCAGGCAGGCAGAATCTAAGGTGTTGCCCCAGAAATGCATCACATCCAAACTAGCCGCAGGTCAGAATAGCAGCCCTCTCCAGCCTGCTCTCCCGTATCTAGCCTTCAGATAATCCAGACCATTGGTTTCTGCTATTGGTGTTCCTGGCCCACTGCTGCTGGGAACGCACACATGAGTCCCTGTGTAGAGGTGATCATAAAGGGCACACTAAGGAGCCACCGCCTGGGCAGCTGGGGGCCAAACTATTAGAGATCAACACATCAAGTTCAATATTGGCTTAAGTCATTTAAGGGAGAAATGTCTCCTTCATTCATTTAACCCTTTATTCTTTCATTCCAGCATATTTTTAAGCTCCTACTGCTGCATGTCAAGATATGCGAAGGAAATCATACTAAGATAAAGGCTTGGCCCCTCTTCTGGAAGATGAGGTCCACTGTCCAGCCTTAGACCTTCTCCATTCTCTTCTTTTGTCTGTGCCACAGTCCCCAGGGACTGGGCCTTCCCTGCCTCCTCTCGTCTCCATAGTGGCCACCATCCAGTTCATCCCCGGAGAGGCTGATGCTGGGTTCTGGAGTGGAAAAGAGGAGCCTCAGCCAACCCACCTGCTGCTTCAAAGGCCAGTGTATGGATTATATTGTTGATCGCTATGGGAAAAGTTATTTTGTGGCGTGGGGTGGGATGGGATGGGGCAGGGAGCAATGGGAAAACAAGATTGTGGGAGGGTGACTGAACTGTAATTTTTTAAAATGTCTTGATCACTCACTGATTGGTGATTCCAAACTCCTTCTGTGATGGCACCTGGAAGCCCACTGGATGTTTTCCTGCACAGCAGCTTTGATTTTTGAACCTTTTCATATTCTCCATTCCCATCTCCTGAAGTCTACTTATCCTTTCCTAACTGGTGGGCTGTGAAAGTCCCTAGTCTCAACCAGTTGCCAGCACCCCAGGCCAGGTCCGACCCTTCTCCCAGACTCTTATTTATAAATAAATAAAGAGCCTGGAAGAAGAATAGGGGAGGGTAGAAGTCAGGTTTCATCCAGGGAACAGATGGAATTACAGGTGAAAAAAAAAGAGACACAGAGATAGAAACAGAGAAAGGAGAGGTATGGTACCAGGAGAAAGAAGCAAAAAGAGAAATGAGGGGGCCCCAAAGAAAGCATTGTTATTTGACAATCTTGCCTGGAGTCAGTTTCCGCTACCTCATTGTTTCCATTTCCTTTCCTATAAAAGGTATGGAAAACACTATCTCCTCTCTTTGATTTCCTGAGATTGTATTAATGAAAGTTGAGAAGTGATAGGGAAAAAGGGAGGGAGAAAGCTGCAAGGACAGAGGGCCTTCATAATGAAGCCTGGAGGATAGAATGTTTGCCATAAATTAGTTTCCATCAAAACAGCTTCATTTATGAATGATAATGTTGTTTCCCCTTAGTGGCTTCTGTCCATGATAATTAAGTCTACACATTTGATTTCAGATAATTGTCTTAAAGCTAACATCATTCAGGGCAGTGAAGACTGGGGAAGAGGAGGAGTACAAGAGTAACTGAATCAAAAGCACTTTATTGTCTGGGTATGGCCGTAATGATAACAGTGAAATTTATTGAGTGCTACAATGGGCAGAGGCACTTTCTTTCCATAGCCAACATGCCTCTAAGTTCTCTTGCCCTCTGGGGAACTTTAATCTCCAAATAAAAAGGCTTAAGCTCCAAGCACCAAGGGAAATGCAGGTTCTCCCTCCCCTACCCCTTGACATAAACATAATCATGCCATAAAGATTTCTGATAATTTCCCAGAGGCCTTTTGCTCACCCCAGGGGTCACTTGCTATAAATTCCAGCTCTAGCTCAACTCTGAATACCCATTCACTGTCTCAACTCCTGCAGCTGCTTTTCTTGCTCCTGTCTCGATTGGTTTCAAGTGTAAGGTGCAGTCTTTCCCTTTAGTGCACCTAAACTTGTGTATTCCACAATTTTATGAAGGAAAAATATGATTAGAATAACAGAGAGAGGATTACAATTCTGAATATTATTACAAACTTAATTCCAAACTGAATTTTATTCTCTGTCCCCCAAATTTCTCCCTAGTCATATCCCACCTTGTCCCTGGCCTTTTTCACTATATTATTTGGATCTCTCCTTTTAGGATTCTTTTAATTACTTTTAACTTCTCTGGGCCAACTCACAAATTTATAGGTACCCTTGTATGTAGAATAAATTATGTGTTTATTTTCTCATTTTTTTCCCCATCTAACCCAGTTCCAAAGTGTATCCTATCACATTCAAGAGGCCTTTTAAAGAATTTTCTTAAATAAAGAAACCATCTGTTAAGAAATGAGAATGCCTGCTTTGGAGTACAGAAGTACAGCAATCTTTTTTCTTTGAAATTATCCAATTTTCCTTTCTATTAATATCTTAAGATATGCAGTCTTTGATGATTCCTTTAGTGGTTGCCCTAGAAATTACAACACAAATTCTTAACTAAGTCTAATACAAATTTTCACTTAATACTGTTTCCAAATACATAAATGCCATTTATATACCCTCACACTTTTTGTCTTTTGTCAGGCATTTTAATTCCATGTATGTATAGATATATGCAGGTTCTCTGAATATTCAAATATATTTCCATATACACTATGAGATATTCTGATTATTGTCTTATAAGTCAAATATTTATTTAACCAAGTATTTACACTTTCTACTTCTTTTCCATTCCTTTCTGCATGTTCATGCTTCTGATGAGGATAATTTTCCTTCTACTTGAAGAACTCCCTTTAGTATTACTTTCAGTGCATGTTCTCTGGCAATAAAATATCTTTGCAGAAAGATGTTTTGCCTTCACTTTTAAATGATATTTTTGCTGGGTATAGAATTCTAAGTTGGTATTTCTTTTCTTTACTTACTTCAATGATGCTATTCCATTAATCTCCATATTTCACTGCTGCAGAGGAGAAGTTCACTGAAAGTCTTATAGATGTATATGTAAAAATAAACATAATATCTTCTTTCCTTTGAATGATTTTGCTATTTTTTCTTTGTCTTTGTTTTTTAGCAATTTGATAAAGTGCCCAAGTATGTTTTCTTTTTTTCATCTTCTAATCCTGTTTGAGGTTTACAAAACTTCTTGAATCTATAGGTTAATATCTTTACCAGTTTTAGAAAATTTTCACCAGTTATCTCTTCAAATATTACTTCTGCCCCATTGTCTCTACTACAGGCATGTCAATTACATGTGTTTTTAAAATTTTGGGCTGTGTCTTCTATAACCCTTATGCTCTTTTATTTCTCATTTTTGTTTTTCTTTCTTTCTGTGTTTCACTTTGAATAGTTTTGAAACCCTACCTATTGAATTCTTATATTCAGATATTGGATCTTTTCAACTGTAGAATATCCACTTCATTTTTTTTAATCCAAATTATCTGTAAAATTTTCAAACACTTTTATTCTTTTCAACAGCTCTTCTAATTTATTGAACATTTATTTTGAACTCTTCATCTGCTAAACTAATATCTTTGTTGCCTGTGGGTCTGTTTCTACTGTCTAAATTTTCTCTTGATTTTCAATCATATGATTCTGTCTCTTGGTATGCTTTTGAACATTTCATTGAATATTGGATGTTACATGTTTTTTAATATAGCATTCCAAAGAAGGATAATCTTTTCTTTTTCAAGCTAAAAGACTGGGGGCCAATTACCTCAATCCAATCAGTAACTGAAATGAATCTGGGCTCCTTTGCAAGTTTTATAAAGCTTAGTCTGCTTCTGATGAACCCTTGTTTCTAGAGGATAATTCTCCAGGGCTTTTAACTGAGAGTCTGGTGTATTCACCAAGGTGGAGCTTAAGCTCTACTCTTGTTTTTTCAGAAAATTGAGACTATAAAAAATTTTTCTCTGCTATTCAGAGATTTTAATCTTAGTTTTTTATCCTGCTGCTTCATGGATCTTCAGAATTTAGCAAATGTCTTGAGAGGAAAACTGGATTGTATTTTAGTTTCCTGAATCGCCAATTTTTCATTACAGCCTCACAAGAGAACAAAAAGCCCTGCTTTCGTTTTTCTGTCTCCCAAGAGGTGTCTCTTTATTTCAGTCAGGCTGGATTCTCAGCCTCTTCCTTTCCCAGAATCAACCAAAAGTGAAGGGGTAAAAAGCAGGATCAGTTTTTTAACTCACCTCTCCATATTTCTCATCTCCCCATCATCTTTGCCATCTAGTGTCCATTGCATCAGGGGCTCTCCATTGCCTTAAGAATTATTATTATTATACTTTGCCCAGATTTCTAGTTGTCCTTAGCAGAAGTATTAATAAATAGTCTAACCTACCTATAAGCAATATTCTAAGAATTTTTAGTATTTTTTTTCTTCCTGGTTCCCAAATTATCCAGCAGACCAGGAAATTTCATCTTTTTTAATCTTAATAATAATATCAGAACACAGCCAACATTACTGAAGAAGTCCAGGTCTATTTTAGAGTAGGAATTTTCACAATCACAAGGGAGCATGACATTTATCACAAAAGGACCTAAGGAAGCTTTGAAATTACAGTTTTCCTTAAAATCTTCAAAAAAATAAGATCTAATTATTAGGCAATGATCTGGTTTACTGCATGAGGACTTCTCTCCTCCTTATATATCCACAGCACTCTTCCCTATCCTAGCAGTCTCTATATGTTCAAATTTTGCTAAAGCATGAAAATAGCCCAGAACTTATAAGAAAAGGAGAAAGGTGACTGCAAAGACTGTATCTTCTTAAGCAGCAAACCTCAATTATCATATCATGTTCCCACTACAACCAATTTACAGAAAGAATCTGTGAGATTCGAAAAGGCAAAGTAATTTGTCCAGAATTACATAGCGTTGATGGTGGAACCAGTAATTCCTCTAATTCTGACACTCTGTATACTGGTAACCTCATGCAAGCCCAGGTGATGTAACGCAGCATCTTCTCTGGACTGGTTTCTTGGTGTGAAGTTGTGGGTGAGAGGTGGGGTTGATATGTTTACTCAGCTCTTTTCTAGAACCATCTAGTTTCAGATTTCTCCTAAAAATGTAAAAGAATCTATGAAAATGCCTGCAGCATTCAAAATTCTGATTTTATAGATTTTTTTTGCCCCTAAATATACATAGCTACATAGTCTTTAAACTATCTGAGGAACCCTTGAGATAAAAACCACTTAGGTGCAGCATCTTCTAGACATAGAGGAATCAAAGTAGGACGTATTTATTAGGAAAGCCTTCTTGTGACATGTCCTCTCTAGTGAATGAGGTCTGTAGGAACTGAGAGCAAGAATGGGGACATGTCTTACTACTTCACTCCTCTGAGACAATGTGGAATGGAAAGAAGGAGAAGGAAAAAGCATTCTGTTCTAGTGGAGACAGGACTAAGGTTTCTAATAGAGGAACCTTCAACAATTACCTTTCTCCTCATGCCAATGTGATGGGTGTTTATAATGGCCCCAGAAACTTTCCTTGGAGGCAGAAACCTACTTCTTCTTGTCTGTGGTTGCCACTGGACAAATTCTTCTGCTATTAAATCATTTTAACATTGATAGAACCAGGCTATCTGAATTAAGTAGATGGTTGGTAATTTATAGTTTAATAACATTAATATCTACAATTTATTGAAGAATATCATGTGTATAGAAAGCACTATGCTTAGTGCTTTATATAAATTTTTAATCAGTTATTCTGGGGAGATTAGACAGCATTATTCTAATTACATAAAATAAGCCAAACAGGCTCAAAAGAGTTAAGCCACTTGCCTAAAGCCACATAGCTATTAAAGTCTATATGAGGTCTGTGACTCCAAGGTAATGGTCTTTTACAGTCTCACATTCTCTCTCTCTCTACTTAGGCTTTTTAAACATAATTCTCTGTATGCAGCAGTGACAAGGGAGAGACTTACAAAAATGTGGCCAATGTGACCTGGCCAGCTTTAAAATTGTCCAGGCATCAGTTAGGGTTGTAGACATTGCTTTGTGGAACCTGTGTAGCATCTGCTACTGTCTCTACATGTTTCTCCTTCTGCTCCTCCTCCACCCCTTCCATCATTTCCTCCTCCTCCTCCTTTTTCATCCTCCTTATTCTTCTTCTCCAAGGTATTAGAGAAGCCAGTTTCACCTGATTAAGTTTACAAATGTCTTCATTTTGGTGAAGTTACAACTGGAGGCTTTCTTGCCTGAAATTTTCAAGACTACATTATTTGATCCACCTCAAATTACAGTAACATTGTGGAGAGTCCCCAGAGGCTCAATCCCTGAATAAATTAAGTCTCTCACTGAATAAACATATGCTGCATTCCTTTAGGGACCTATGTTTTACAGAAATGAACAAAACACAATCTTTGGCCTCATGAAGTGTCTAGTCTTTTCGAAGGTCATTAGTTAGGCCAGAGGATGGTGTATGTTATATTGGAGAAATTGGTTGTTGCAATGGGGACTAGAGGGAAACTGGCACCAAAGTACAACTTGAGGAGTCATGGAAGGCTTCCCAGATGAAGTGATGCTTAAGAGTTCATCTTTCTTCCCATGATAGCGCTCAGTCTCGTGCTTTGGCTTCCTCTACCAAGTCACAGGTATAAGAAATCAGCCTCTCTTTACCTATCTGGTCAGAGCAATCTCCTTGCCTACCTTCTGACATGTCAAAGGCATAAGGAACCTCTGCCCCCTTAAATTTCTACCACTGTAGCATCATCTATTTACTTTTTTCAGTTTTATTTCATGCTAGTATATGTATTCACCCTGGAGAATTAATTCCTTTTTTCCAAAAATTGACAAGCAATGTAAAGAATACCAGAAAGAGTCATGATAAGTTAGAAACCAATAGCAATTTGACCTGGTCTTGAATCACACTTCTTCCATTCAATAGTTGTGTGATTTTAGGCAGGACATGCTCACTCAGGTCCTTACTTTCTTCCGTGATGAACATGATAAAGCAGCTGCATATACACCCACCTTAATCCTTTATGAGGATCAGAGGGGCAAAGGATATGCAAAGACTGTTCAGGTTAGTTCTCATCAGGCAGAGAGCAAAGACAGGATCCTGGGTTCCAGGTGTCTCATCAGGAACGCCACTGAAAACAAGATTTTATAGAGAATGGATTTTAAATCCACCTTCCTATGTCGTAGAGATAACAGTAATTTCATTTATAGCATTTATCAATTTCTGAGGCAACCTACACTCCCCATGGCAGTGGGGATCCCAATCCTGTTCCGAATGCTCAGTGGTAGTTAATTGTCTTGGGGTGGCCCTTGACCCCAAGGTAGTATAAGCAATAAAAATATTTTCTGGAATGATCAGAGTCCTTGCTTGGAAATTTAGAAGAGAAAGTGAGAGACTCAATCACTTAGTAGAAGAAACTGACTCTATAATGTCAGGAGGGTAAAATAAGTCTGTATCATCAAGGTCTCTGCAGAAAAACAGATGTTATGCTCAAGTTCGTTATTTTGAAGAGAATTCTGATGACTATTTACAAATGTGTGAGCAGAGGTAGGGAAACCACAAGAAATAATGCAGCATTTCAGGTCTAGTAATGGTAGCCACTGTTACCACCCCAAAGCCTGAAGGAAAGCCACTAGAATCTAGACAGAACTCTGAGGAGAGAACCATCCGGCCAGAACCTTCCGTTGAGGTGGGAGAAGGGAGTCAGGAATAAATACCCAGACCTTTGTCTCCCTAATCTTTTGATTGTCCTTATGATGGCCAAACCTAATCTGAAGTCAGAGGGAAAAGGAGCCCATTAGTGCAGGCTTCTTGGGCAAGAATAGGATGTGGAAGTGTGAGAGTGGATTTAAAAGGCAAATGGAGCAAGTGGCAGCCCAGCACAGAGACCTTGATGGTCCATGCACAAGGCTGTCATTAGACAACAGTAGAAGATTCGCTGAGCATCGCAGAATATACCAGAGGTATAGAGATGTCCTAAGGGAGATGATGCAGCCCATGAAAGAGAGGGCAGCCTCAGTTGCTATCAGCTTAGCTGTCTCTGTACCTGGAAATCTCTGGGGATCTTTTTACTGCCCCCTGGTTTGAGTGAGTCTAATTCCTTCAGTTAAGCACTCTTAACCATTATTCTGACTCCCAGTAACTCCCTCCCACTGGTATTATGTCCTTATGGAATATTCTCCCCTAAAGTGTGATCTGGGCCTCAGTGATTTGCTTCTAACATTGAATACAGCAAAAATGCTGGATGTCATTTTTTAAATGAGGTTTAAAAAGACCGTTGCTGGGCAGGCCATGGTGACTCAGTGGCAGAGTTCTCACCTGCCATGCCGGAGACCTGGGTTTGATTCCTGGTGCCTCCCCATGCAAAAAAAAAGACCATTGCCCACTCTGTTGCTTAAGCTCTTTTACCCTCTCGCTTGTTCATGAGTTGCTATGTTGGAAGTTGCTCTGTGGAGAGGCCCTCATGGCAAGTAATGGTGGGTAGCCTTGTAACTGAGCGTCTTAGTCCAACAACCCATGAGGAGCTTCTGGAAACAAATCCTTCCCAATTGAGCCTGAGGTGGACTGCAGCCCTGAGGCTGGCACCATCATTACAGGCTCTATGAGATGAGAAAAATTGTTATTTTAAGCCATAATGTTTTGGTGTCAATTGTCACACTAATAGCTATCTAATACACTCCCAGAAGACAATCTTTGCCACTGTTGTAAAAGGTCCCAGGCCTGGGTATTCTAACAGGCTGAGCTGTGATCTTCCAAGGACACTGAGCATCCAACCAACTGGCAGCGATACCTGTGAGAGCTACCTGGACGGAAAGTTCCTTTATCATCCAGTCTTGAAGGAAGGTTATGCCAAGGAGCCTCCTACCTGAATCCTAGCCTGTTTCTTAGAGCTCCTTAACTCACAGCTCATAATGCTTTCTATTCTGCTTTTCACCACTCCTCAACCTCCACCTACATTGTTGTCTAATTGTTACATCTTTTTTTTTGTATGCTGTGTGTGTGGGATCACATTTCATTATCTTTCCGTGTGAGTAGCCTGTTATTGTAGCATCCTTTGTTGAATTTTTGTTTGTTTTGCTTGTTTGTTTTTTGGGAAGGGCATGGAACGGAAATCGAACCCAGGTCTCCTGCATGGTAGGCGAGAATTCTACCACTGAACTACCCTTGCAGCTCCTGTTAAATTTCTTTAGAAAAAGTATTTCTATAACTTTCATAAGTCATGGTCCGTCCAGCTCATGCTTCCCCATATCCAAATGGCTCCTGCACTGGCACATGTGGAGATTATGACTCACACTATGTGGAAATATCTTTCTACTCTCTCTATTTTTTCACTTTACCTCTCTTTTAAGTTCAATTTACCTACTTTGGAAAGGTGCTTCTTGCAGGAGAAGTAAGGGGGGAATTCACTTGGCAAGAAAAGGATGGCATTTTTCTTCTCCTATTCAAGGCAATCATGATACTTTGTTTAAAAGGAAAAAAAATCATTATATTTGGGCTATTATTTAAAATGCTCCCTTGTTTATATTTTCATGATTTGGGTTGTCCATGTTGTTTCTTTCCTCTTATGGAAAGAGGAAGTTAAAAAAACATCATAAACATGTTTCAAAAAAATCTAAAGCATTTCCATGTTCCTAGTTTTTGATACTCAGTAAAAACTAGGATGCTCTTTTGACCTAATTTTAGCAGATTCTAAATAATCTATAATCCCGTAAGGAAAAATTTACTCCAGCCCCTGAACACATAAAGACGGAAAAATTGAGTGGGAATCAGAAAGCTTAATTTATGATCCCAACCCAGTTGCTAATTAGTTTGTGACCTTGGGCAAGATAAGTAATGTTCATGTTGGTAAAAATAAGTATACTATTGTAAAGGATTGCTGAGAGGACTAAGTGAGATATGGAACATAAAGCATTGTGCCGAAAGCATATGATACACATAAAAGCATCTTTTCTAAGGTAAAGAAGCTGTTTGGTTAAAAGTTATGTTAAACCATAGGGACAGTGGAAATTCATTTCATTGTTCTAGCCTCAGTTTCTTCACATATAGAAAATAAGGGTTATTCTTCTAACAAACCTACAAAATGTAAGGAAGCATCTTAAGGATCTTAAATTCTAGTCTCTTAGACTTTACACCGAAACCATGAGCAGCAAAAGACTAAATAAATAAATGGGACTTCATCAAAATTTAAAACTTCTATGCATCAAAGGACTTCATCAAGAAAGTAAAAGACAGCTTACAGAATGGGAGAAAATATTTGGAAACCATATGTCTGATAAGCGTTTAATTTCCAGAATATATAAAGAACTCCTACAACTCAGCAACAAAAGTACAAACAACCCAATTACAATATGGGAAAATGACTAGAATAGATATTTCTCAAAAAAAAAAAAAAAAAAGCATACAAATGGCTAATAAGGACATGAGAAGATGTTCAAAGTTGTTAGCCATCAGGGAAAATGCAAATCAAAACCACAATGAGATACCATCTTTAATAGCTACTATTAAAAATAGAAAATAAGAAAATGAAGAAATAGGAACACTTGTACATTGTTGCTGGGAATGTGAAATTGTGTAGCCACACTGTGGAAACAGTTTGGCAGCTCCTTAGAAAGCTAAGTATAGAATTACCACATGACCTATTAATCCCACTTCTAGGTACTTCAAAGAATTTAAAGCAAGCACTTGGACAGACATTTGCACATCGATATTCACAGCGTCATTATTCACCATTGTGCGAAGGTGGAAGAAACCCAATTCTCCATCAACAAATGAATGATAAACAAAATGAGTTACATAACATACAATGGAATATGATTCAGCCATAAAAAGGAATGAAGGTTTGATGCATGCTACCACTTGGTTGAATCTTGGAAACATCATGGTGAGTGAAATGAGCCAGGCACAAGAGGACAAATTCTTTACGCTCTCACTTATATTAAATAAGCAGAATATTCAGAAACTGGAATACAGGTTACCAGAGGCTGGGTGGGAGAGTTCGTGTTTAATTGGTGTGCAGTGTCTGTTAGAAGTGATGGAAAAGTTTAGGTAATGGATGATGGGGAGGGAGGCACAACTTTGTGAATATAATTAACATCACTGAATTGCATATTCATTAAGGGATTTGAAGGGAAATTTTAGGTTGCGTGTAAGTTACTACACACACACACACACACACACACACATACATACATAAATCCATAGAACAGTACAAAACAAAGAGTGAACCCTAATGTAAGCAGTTAATAGAGTACTTATAAAAATATTGTTTCATGAATTGAACAAAGCTACCACACTAACATAAAACATTAACAGGGATTTCTGTGTGTCTGTGTGTGAGAGAGATATATGGGAACTCTGTGCTTTCTGCATGATGTTTTGTAAACCTAATAGCTGCTCTAATTTAAAAAAAAAGAATCTATAATTAGCTCAAGCTAAGACTAAAAAAATTAGGGGATGCAATTATTGAAACATTTTATGAAATTTGTTGAACTTTGTAGGCTAATATTAGAAAACACTGCCCTCACCACTGCCCTTAGACAACCCTATTGGTTTTCCTTTAATTCTCCATTTGTCAGCATCTTCAACAGATCTCTGAGTTTTTAGAATATTGGAGGGTATTTAAATCTCATTAAGAAGTCCAATCCAGTCTAATTTAAACCTTTCATCTCTCATCCAATTCAAAGCTTGTCTCTTCTCTCCCATCTCCCACTCCCAACCTGGACCTGACCAGAATTCTCTCTAGGTCAACAACTATTTTCCCTTTATTTGTCTCCGTCTCCGGTGGCTCAGAGTTTAGAAAGGAGGGGATCAGAGAAGTGGCAGGAAAGTGACAATAAAAGGGGGAAAGGACATTTTTTACATAATGGGTGCTGTTTGTAGTATACTTTAAGCAATGAAATCTCTCTGGTGTGGCAGGCATCCAAGTGGAGCCCTTTCTCATAGGGCACATTAAGAAGTCCTGTAGAGAGCTATCCCACCTCTTCTGCCTTCCCGGTGCATCCTCATAGGAACTTCCATATTGTATAGCTGCCTGGCTGACTTCTTTTGGTACCCTCTCAGCTCCTCCCCTGCCATTCTAAACCTCAGTAGACCCCATGCCCTTGACCCACATGGAAAATGGGGTTTTGAGAATTGGGCCTTCTCACTCTAAAGCATAGGCTCCTTCCTCTCTAACTAGAAGAGGCAATGAAGAAGATAATGCGTGTCTGTTATGTCCACCTTTTACAACTCTTTTCTCTCCTCTCTCATCAATTCCAGTGTTTCCATGTCCCATTGGTCCAGCACTCCTCCTTCTACTTTGGTAACTGCATTGGGATACTTGCAGGCTCCATACCAATGGCTGCTGATGGCTTAATCCTCCATAGGTGTCCCCTCCCTCAGGAAATAAGCAGGATGGATGATTTCAAGTAGAACAGGCAATTCCTTGTGGACCAGGCCATAATCCCATAATATGGCATTCCTTGTGGTCCATACCACAATGGCATCAAGGAGGTAAAAGAGTCATCTGAGCCAAATGGGCTTTTGAATTCCTGGTGTTGCCATTTCCTAGCTGCATATATTTGGGCAGGTGCCTCCACCTCTAAGCTAAATTTATCTGTTTGTAAGGGAAGAGGAGGCACCATCCACTCAGTGAGATTAAGTGGGCAATGCACATGGAATGGTCCAAAGGATGCCAATATCCTCTCAGAGGCTTCCAGATCACAGTCAGTCCTATGGTCACAATTCGAAGGAAAAATATTTTCTGGCAAACAGAAAGGATTCATTCTTATGTCTAGAATGTCCATTTACTCTATAGGGACTTTGGCTTCTCCATGATCCCCTGACACCAGGTCTTCCAGAAGAAACTCAATGGAGAGAAATCCCAGGCCATGTAGGGGTCCCGGACTATCCACTCCCTGACCGAACACTCTCACCTGGCTCTGCATAAGTATCACGCTCTTCTGTGATCTGTGTCTGCATTTAAATACATTTCTGTTTTAAACATCCTCAGACCTGTGGGTGCTTGTTCTAAAAGAAGTGAGTGATAAACGCCCCCAGATCTTCTATATATATGGTAGCAAAGTTAAAAAAAAAATCATCAGTTACCAGGCTTGCCAGGATTTGTCTCTTGGAAACAACAATAGAGGCTGCTTCAGAGTTTAAGGTATCTCATTTCTAATTGGCCCATTTATATAAAGGGCAGGGAAAGAGGTGATGGGGCAGGTGTGCAGTTTCATTAAATCCCCCCCATCAATTTAATGAGGATGGATTGTCTTCATTTCACAGTAGCTGAAACAGAGGTTTGGAAAGATTAGGTAACTTTTTCAAGGTCATGCCACATGTTAATAAAGAACTGCAATATAAAGCCTGCTTTCTCTGACTGGAAATCCTTTGCTTTGGGTGCTGGTTGAAGCAGCCAGCCTGATATATCATCAGGAGGGTAGATAGGTACTCTTTGAGGAGGAAAACAAAACAAAACAAAACAAAACAAAGACACAAAATCCTCCAAGGATTTTAAATGTAGCAAAAGGAAGGATTCAGCTACACAATAACAACAAAAATACCTAAGAGACCAGATCCAGAAAGCTGTTTCACTTCTACTCTTCCCCAGTATTATTCTCCTCCTTATTCCCTGTATGATTTGGAATCATTTGAAACCCCCCTCGTTTAGGTACTCTAAGAGGGCAGTTCTAAGTCCTAGTCCCAATTTCCTGTGTCAGGGAGAGACCATCTGTTCAGCCGCTGGCCTTGCCCCAGGGGCACGTGGTAGGGGACTAGCCTGAGCTTAGCCTTCAGTGATCTCTTGGAGTCCACTTTAGGGCTGCAGGCTTGTCCAAGCCACTATTTTCTTTGGTAATGACAGTGACCCTGTGAGAGTGACAAAATACGTTTTTAATTATTTTTTTCTGTTGTTATTTAGAAAATGGTTATTGAGTACCTTCGTAGATGCATGCATAGTTATGTAAATTTATCCAAATTATACCCCGTTTTTAAAGATTAAAAGCCAGGGCTGACCGAGGCTAAGCCAGTTGTTCACATAACTAGTACCTTGCAGAGCAGGGACCAGAACTCTGTTCTATCAGGTTCCAGTGCAAAGCTCTTCTCATGAGACCTGGGATCAGCAGCCCTTCCTGTAAAGGTCCAGATAGTAAATATCTTAGGTTTTGCAGGCCGTGGATCTCTGACCCAACTACCCAACTCTGCCTCTGCAGTACGAAAGCAGTCTCAGGCCTACGATAACCACTACCTTAGTGGGTATAGATAGGATCTGCCTCCTTAGCCAGGTCCTGACACTTCCCCCTTATCACTCTCCCGACTGGACACCAAGACACCCAACTTGCCTTTTCTCTTTCCCTGCCCTCCCCACCTGGCTCAGTGCAAGAATCTGAAATCTAAAATCAGTACTTCTGGGGACACTCTCACTTCTGTGCTCTGTTAGGTGGAAATTTATAACAGTCATGGAAATGCTAGTACTGTTCCCCCAGATTAATTGCATATCTGTGCTAAGAGAAGGCTGGTGGCTGGCTCTCAGTCACACTTTGGGATTATAGAAGGAAGAGGAGTTGGTGCTCAAACCCCCTGAGTGATGCTGGGGCTTTTACCAAGAACACCCAGGAGCTGGGGTGGCAGTGAGTGGCCTTTTGTCCTTGGCCAGGCTGTCATCTTGGGCTCAGTGTACTCAGGATGGAGAATGGAGACCAGAAGAGGAGTGGAGTGGCCTTCAGCGCACACCGAGCTCTGAAACCACGACCTTTCTGTCTCCTCACACCCACCCTCTCCGTATACACTGCACATTCATGAAAGAGAGCTTCTGGTCCGATTGGTTTGCTGTCGCCCCGTGGAGGACACTCAGAGAGTTGAGTCGTGCCTGCTATGTGCGAGGCAGTATTCCAGATGCCAGAGACATGTCGGTAAACAAAACAAAGTTGGTGCTCCCATGAGTTCCTCAGTGGGGAGGGGAAGCCAACAAGCAAAGAAAGAAATCCATAATATTTTAGATAACAAGAAAAATGAGGGTAAGGAAATAAATTAATGCAGGAAAAAGTACTATTTTAGAGAAAGGTATCAGAAGAGAACTTTTTAATGAGATGATATCTGCACAGAGACTTGAATGAGGTGAGGGACTGAAACACGAATATTCAAAGGAAGAGCTTTCCCACAAGGTGGGGACAGCAGGTCCAAAGCCTTTGAGATGGGGGATTTGGACAAACAGTTAAGAGGCTAGTGGAGGCCAGAATGGCTAGAGCAGGGGGAGAGGGGCAGTGAAGCCCGAGACGAAGTCAGAAAAGGAGGAAAGGGCATCCTTTTTGGTGATAGCTTGGAAAGAATTTGGGATTTTATTCTAAGACTAGTAACCACTAAAGGGTTTTGAGAAGAGGAAAGAATGTGCTCCAATGTGTGTTTTCAAAGTTTTATCCTGGTTGCTGCTGGCTCTGTGTGTGTGTGTGTGT